>JAGKQL010001799.1:34481-50829 GCA_018398635.1 Cyprinodon brontotheroides | reverse complement strand
GTGACCTTTACCAAAGACTGAAATATGTTCTGAAGGGGGTTTTCCACTGATAAGAAATGTATAAAAGGGAGCTGTTTTCACCATTTGTTCAGCTCAGGGTCACCGGTGACCAGCTCAGTGTGAATGTGTTGTGTTTAGCAATAAACACACTGGACCCGGACTCAGCTGCCTCTGCCTGAATTTTTTGATCTTTGTTTGAGACTTTTTCTGCTTTTTAAGAACTTTGAATTTTTATAAAATTTAGCTTCAATTTTAAGTCGTCAAGAAGAGAATTATAGACGACAAATTGGCGAGCCAGCCAGGAGGAAAGCAAAAAGGGGACGTCGGACGATCTGCAGGCACCAGCTGGAGAGCGTGGAACCCCAAGGGCCCATAAATCACCATTGAAGGTGAGTCAATTCGTTATAATTTCTAAATTAGTGGGGGGAAACCAGCCTCCGCATCGCTTGTGGGTGCTTCGTCAGGCGTCACAAAAGCTCTTCTTAAAACGAACCTAGTTTTCCAAATTTAATACAAAAGTAATTTCCAATTTGATAAGAATTTATATAAGAATATATAAAAGGCAGATTGCTGAGGAAGGGTCCACAGGTATGTATATATGTATATATGAAATGTATGTTTTAAGTGTTATTAATGTTTGTGTTAAACTGTTCTGTGTTTGAATTATTTTGTAAATAAGTTGCTTAACACCTAAGGTTCTGAGCGGATGATTGGTAAAGGGACAGATTGGCCAAAAGCGCTTGACATAGTCTGTGGAAGCCATAAACTGTGAACCAATCGTGGTGCTTGTTACGCGGAGGGTATCGTGACTAAGGTAGTCAGCGCGGCTCCACTCTAGACTTATTTCTAAGTAGTATTAAGGTATTGGAATAAAGGTATTGAGAGGCTGGCGATAGCCAGGCTAAGGGATAGCAGAGAATATTACAGATTAAGTAATGGAGAATAATAGTACCGCCGACCATCGGAGGACGCCTTATGCATTTCCCCAGTTATCTGGGTGCAGCGGGCAGCAGGGAAAAACGTATATATATGCACTGTAGGAAACAGTAGAGGAAAGAAGAAGTGCACTGTAAATATATATAATCATTTGTCTTGTGTGTCTTTGTTAGTGTGTCGGTACAGAATATAGTTAAAAGGAATAAATTTGTTTTATTAAAGATTTTATCTCAAAATTGAAAAGATCTAAATTTAGGAAGTAAATTAACTAGAAAGAAACTAAAAGAAAAATAAACACGATCTGTATTGAAGAGAGCAGAACCAGTTAAGATAAAAATTAACTGAGGATTACAAAGACTGGTGAATAAGCACGGACCTGACGGTTGAGTGACTGCTAGTAGCCATGGGAATCAATATGAGCAAACAACAGTCTGACGGGCTGACGCCAGCCAAATTGGTAATATTGACACACCCATCCAATAAACGCAAAATTAAATGGCATAAGATGACATCTGGAAAAAATCGTTGGCCTAAAGAAGGCAGCTTTGATCCTTCATGCTGTGATGAAGTTGAAGAAAGATTGAGAAATAAAGATAAAAAACGGGACCGGATGCTTTTGCATAAAAAACAGAGGCATGCTGAACAGAGAGACATCCTGCAATATTTCAAAGTAGAACACCAAAAGAGCCCAACAGCCCCTGAGTACATTAATCATAAGCCACCACCTTATCACCCTAGCGCAGCAGGTCAGTACCCAGTTGTGATAGAGTCAGGCAGAAAGGGAAAGATTACAGGGCAACTTAAATTAGTTTTAGAAGAAGAGGAAGAAACAGAAAAAGAAATGAGTAGCACACAGCAGGGAGAGTATTATTACAGCGGTGAATATGATAAGTGGGATAAAACCCCAGAAGTTAGGAGGAAATTTACCCTTAGCCGTTCCATACCCCCAGTATGTCGCAGCCATTTATCATACCCAAGAGGCCCCACATGCTGCTCAGAGCCCAGGACCAAGTCAACATACAAAGGCCACACAGATCCCAAGATAGAGTTATGTTTGGATGAAACTGAATCACTGGCAAAAGAGATAAACCAGGACTTGGTGCAACTAACGGAAACATTTGTACGACTCAAGGAGCAAGAGTTGGAAGAGAAAGCACAAAATAGACGATTAAAAAATTTAAAAGAGACAATAGAAAAACAAAAAGAGAAGAAAAGACGAGATGAAGAATTGGAAAAATTGAAGAGAATGGAAGCGGAGCAGCTTATAATAGAGGCCAAAACTGATTACCCAGACCTGCCAAGCCCACGGACTTTGTCTCTGATCGAAGAGGCAGGAAGGAGAGGGGGAAAAGACATGGAATATGAGGAAGAGGGAGGTGATGTGTCCGAATGGGAGGACAGTGAAGGCTCAGACATACTGCCAACTACAAACCCATTCCATGAGGGGTTCAAGGAGGAAAGCAGGCTAGCAGCAAAAGAAAGGAAGCCACTCACAGCTGAGTGTGACGTGGGGCTACAAATAGTAAAAAGCGGCCCTAGCCCAATGGTGACCAGGTCCAAGACGCGACAGCAGAAGACAGGACAAAATCAAGGAGGGGCCTATATGGCTCCCTTGCTGTCTAAAGGACCTCATGACGACAGATACGTGCCATGGTCTTTTATGGACATGTTAAACCTGGCTGGAAGGCTGACCCCATTGGCAGATGGTGCTGACAGATGGATAGAAAAGCTGGAAGAAATCACTGGAGGCATCAATCTGGCAGCTGGAGACATCAAGGCGCTGCTAATTAAAACAGCAGGACACTCAGCAGCCAGAGAGGTGTTTGACGAAGCCCAGCTTCCAAGGGTCATGACCTCACACCAGTATGACAAGATACCATTCAACCAAATAAGACCCAAGGTGTGGGCAGCCTTAAGGAACAAATACCCCACCTGCAGTGATCCAACTAAGCTGAGACAAGAATGCCTAAAGGATGATGAAAGCCCCGCCCAGTTTCTGCACAGGTTCCAACAGAAATGGAAAACAGAGACTGGAAGTGATGGGAATGAACTGAAAACATCTGGCCCTCTATTCAGAACCTACATCAGAGAGGCCATGCCCAAAGAAGTACAAGCCAAACTGGACGGAGTTGTGGGGCTCATGAAGATGGACTGGCCTCTGTTCTCTGAGCATGTTATTCACTATGTAAACATGCATCGGGCCGAGAAACGGGCCTTTGAGGACCAAAGCAAGATGCTGGCCACCAAGCTAACCCAGCTGCAGATTGGGGAATTGTCCAAAGCAAAGAAAGAGAAAGAGAAGCCCAAGCATCAAGCTGCACTGACTGTGGTGGCCACACCCCCAACCGAGGGAGCACCAACAGGGGAGGCAGTGGTACAAGCACCAGTAGTGTCTCCTGTTATTCCTCCACCCACACAGCAGATGCAGTATCCAGCAGCGCCACCTGTGGGAGGTGCCCTGCCACAGCAGACCCAACCTCAACCAGTCCCTCCTATTCATGTGCATCTAAACCAAGGAGGAGGTCCCCAACAAGCAACGTTCGGAAGGGGACGAGGGGGGCCACCCATGCGGGGAAGATGGAGGGGCCCACAAGGAGCCCCAAGAAGGCCCCCTCAAGGCCAATACCAGCAGATGCCACAGGCCGGTCCAGACATGGGACAACAGCGAGTGAGAATGCAATGCTGGGGATGTGGACAAGTTGGACACATGCAAAGAGACTGCCCCACTAACCCATGGATGGGACCCCAGCCCCCTACTGCTGGACCAGCCACCTATGGAACGGGACAAGACACGTACTGGCTATAGGGGTGCCCAGAGAAACCTGATGGAGAGGCCATTCTACCTGTATTAACCCAACGTCCACAAACAGAACCCACCATTGATGTCATAATATATGACAGCCATCATCGCTTCATGATTGATACAGGAGCGGCCTACTCCTGTATAGGAAAAAGTGGAATTGGCCTGCCTCTCTCAGCATCAAAGATTCGAACAGTAGGTTTCTCTGGGAAGACCCAAATAATACCCATGACTAAGCCAGTTCCCATGATCATAGGTGAAAAGACTGTGTATGCACCACTACTTTACTCAGAAGATACGCCCATAAATCTGCTGGGTAGAGATGTGCTGTGCCAGCTCAATGCAAAAATTAAATGTACCCCTAATGGAATTTCTTTTGAAGCAACAGACAAGAATGAAGCCTACATGATGCCAATGGGCCTGCAAATGACCCCCCAGATAACAAGCCATGAGCCAGAAGACCAAGTATTTTGGCTGAAACTCACATCACCAACCTCCTTCCTCCAACTAGAGTGGGAAACATGGAGACCCCTGATAATGAATCACTACGAGAAATCTAAAGAACCTTTTCTTCCTCTCCATTGTACCATGTTTTATGACAAAGGCAAAACACATGAAGACTACGAGAAAAGCTGGGATGAAGACATAAACAACAAAACAACTGTCATCCAATATGCTGACATAGTGGTTGGACCACAAGGAGCTGCAGCTGTTGTCACATTTCCTGATAAAGATGTAGCAGAATGGTTCCAGGTTACCAACTCAGCACCACATGTCACATTACTGATTGCAGACGAGTATGAGTCACATGATCTAGGACCCATGGTTCAAGAAGCCAAGCAAGTCACTGAATGGATTGCTACAGCATGGGACTGCATTAGCATGTCAAAAGATGGACTGTTTTTCAAGATCTCATATTCACAAGCTGATGAAGTAATTGCAGAACACATTAAAGTTCCTGGGAAAAGACAAATGGCAGTGGCTGCAGAACATGAATCATTATTAGAACAAGTCCCAGAGCAGGTATGGTCTAAAAGTAAGACAGATGTAGGATTAGTAAAATCAGCAGACCCCATCAAATTCACCATTAAACCAAATGCTAAATTGCCCTTCCAAAGACAGTACCCACTTAAACGAGAGGCAGTAGAAGGAATACAGCCTATCATTACAGGATTAGAAACAGCAGGAGTTCTTAAACCAACAGTAAGCCCCTGTAACACCCCAATTTTTCCCATCAGAAAGCCCAACAGTAATGACTATAGATTAGTCCATGATCTAAGATTGATTAATGCTATTGTAGCAGAAGAAATACCAGTAGTACCCGACCCACACACACTACTGAGTAATATACCCCCAGGTACCAAATGGTTTACTGTGATTGATCTGTGTTCAGCATTTTTCAGTGTACCGGTCCATCCAGATTCCCAGTATTTGTTTGCATTTACGTACAAAGGCCAACAATATACATATTCGCGATTACCACAGGGTTTTGTACACTCACCATCAATTTTCAATCGTGTACTGGCAAATGACTTAAATCACCTTGACATACCATCTACAATGTTGATGTATGTTGATGATATTCTGATTTGTTCTGTTTCTAAAGAGCAGTGTGAGAGAGACTCCATTACAGTGTTGACTGCTTTGGCAGAAGGAGGACACAAAGTAAGTAAACAAAAATTGCAATTCTGCCAGCAAACAGTGGAGTATCTCGGCAGGCAACTTAGTGGGGACAAGAGGTGTATTGCACCGTCCCAACTGGAAGCCATAACCCAAATGCCCAAACCTCAGACTGTTGGTCACATGTTGTCTTTCCTTGGCATGGCAGGTTACAGCAGACCGTGGGTGTGTGATTATGCCATCAAAACGGCTCCACTGAGAGCAATGATTAAAGCCGCAGGTCAAGGACACCAGTCGGCTCAATTACAATGGACAGATGAGGCAGAGGGTGCGTTCCAGCTGCTGAAACAAGATCTCCAAACTGCTCCTGCTCTGGCCAATCCAGATTATGGCAAACCATTCCATCTCTATGTGGCTGAGCGACAAGGGTATGCATGTGCAGTATTGATGCAAGACACCCCAACAGGTAAACAGCCAATTTCTTATTACAGCACAAAATTAGATGGTGTCGAAGAAGGTCTGCCTCCCTGCTACCAGGGTTTGGCAGCAGCAGCCTTCGCCTACAAAAAGGCCTCAGTTATTACTATGGGCCACCCTGTTATTCTGTACACATCACATCAATTACATGCACTGCTCACCAGCCCACGCTTTGTGATAACCCAAGCTCGTCGAACAGGTTATGAAGTTCTACTTTCAGGACCTGATTTAACAATACAACGTTGTACCACCATTAACCCAGCCACAAGAATGGTATTGCCCACAGAAGGTGAGCCCCATGATTGTCTCCAGGAGACGGACACCTTCATGAAGGTAAGGGAGGACTTATACAATCATCCAATCCCATCTGATCTGACGCTGTTCGTAGACGGATCATGCGTCAGAGGTGACACAGGGAATAGAGCTGGATATGGAATAGTCCAACTTAACCCCGATGGGACCTTTACCAAGGTACAATCAATGAGTCTAGATCAACCTTGCTCTGCCCAATTGGCAGAGATAAAAGCATTAACAGCTGCATGTAAATTGGCTACTGGTAAAAGAGTGACAATCTATACTGACAGTGCTTATGGGTACGGGGTATGCCATATAAACGCTAGCATCTGGAAACAACGAGGGTTTGTTAGAACAGATGGCACCCCAGTGACACATGGGCAAGCAGTAGTAGAGTTAATAAAAGCTATGCAACTTCCATCTGCGTTAGCTATTGTAAAATGTGCAGCTCATCAAACAGCAAAAACACCTATTGCCATTGGAAATAACTTAGCAGATGAGGCAGCTAAAGAAGCCACAGGTTCAGCAGTGCAGGGACCAATGGTTCATGTAGCTGAGTGTGAACCCATTACTAATTTGGCCTCCTTAATAGAAGCCCAAAATAACGTATCTGAAGCAGAGAAACGCCTATGGGTACAAAGGGGGGCGGCTCGGTTAACACACCCCCACGATGGATTGTGGCGTAGTTCTCGAGGACATTTTGTACTACCTTTGTCCTTATTACCGACAGCCATTAAAATAATGCATGGACCTGATCATTGTTCACGAGCCCAAGTTGTTCAAAAGTTACAGGCAGTCTGGTGGTCACCTTATATGACACCTATGGTAGACAGAGAACTGGCCTTATGTCCACATTGCCCTAAGTACAATGTGCGTAAAATGTTTACTCAACCCTTAGCACATATCCCTATGCCAGACGGTCCGTTCCGCCATCTGATGATGGATTACGTAGACATGATAACTCGGGTTCAGGGAAAGAGGTACATGTTGGTGGTTGTTTGTAGGTTTAGCAGATGGGTAGAAGCATGTCCCACTGCTCATAATGACCACAAAGCAGCAGCACGGTTTTTGTGTAAAGAAGTTTTTCCCAGATTTGGCATGCCTGACACAATATCATCTGATAACGGACCACATTTTGTTTCACAGGTGATCCAGCAAATGTTTAAACTGTTGTGCATAAAACAAAAGTTTGGTTGTGTGTATCATCCCCAGTCACAGGGATCCGTGGAACGAGCTAACGGGATCTTGAAATCGAAGATTGCTAAGATAATAGCTGACAGCAACAACCGTTTGACTTGGGTGGACGCCTTGCCTGTTGCATTAATGGCAATGCGTTCTCAAACTAACCGCATAACCCATCTTACTCCTCATGAAATGCTTACAGGTCGACCAATGCCTCTCCCACAGGTTCGAGGACCCCAGCTGGCAGAGATTTCCCTAGCACAGCTTGAGCGTGAAATGGGGGACTACCTCAGGTCCTTAACCCGCATTCACAGGCTTATATTTCAACAGGTGAAAGCAGCTCACAGCCGAGACGAGACACACATTCCAGTGGACGTCAGGGACGTTCAAGTTGGTGACAGTGTGTTCATACGAGTCTTTAGACGTCAGTGGAACGAGCCTCGTAGGGAAGGCCCCTTTAAAGTTGTGCTTACCACTCCCACTGCCCTGAAAGTTGAAGGTAAGCCCTTCTGGTTTCATAAAAACCACTGCACCAGGCATCGGCCTCCAGACCCACCTGGACTTGATCCAGGACCGACGGGCTCTGCGCATGCTGACAGGGCAGCAACAAGTCTCCCTCCGCAGCACCCCTCTACTAGCTCACAAACTTTAGATGTTGCACCGGTGTCGGGCACTGATGCATCCCCACTCCCCTCAACGTCAGGCGTCCAAAGACGTTCGGCCCGCTTGGCAGCTCGCCAATCGCCAGGGTCAGGGGACTCTGAGGATGACAGTGTTCATTCTTATGTTTCCCATCCACCTTCTGATTCTGGTGGCAATGATGATGATCCTTCTGCCACTGAGACTTCTTCTGGGTCTCACCCAGATCCATCCGTCGTTCAGGCACTGGACGAACTTCTTTCTTCTGGCCCATCAGATGCTGGTGGAGTCCTGTCCCCTTCACATCCCTCACCTGCACCTTCCCCTCTCATCCCCTCCCTTTCCCCTTCCTCCTCCGAAGCAAGTGGGCCGCCGATCCACTCGGTCCCGCCCACCCCATCGCCGTCTGGGCGTCTCCCGTATGCGCCTTCTTCAGACTTTGATTAACTTTCTTGTTGTGTTAACCCTTTGTGGGTTAACAAGGGGGGATCTTATGAAAATTAATACTAACAGTGCACACACACATTTAATGCGTCACACACAAACATGTGCACTAGCAATGGTAACACTAGCTACTAACCAAGGGGTAATCAATAATAATGATGGAGAAAATTTATCACTAATGCATGTGCAAATCAAAGGATATGATTATGTAATGTCTGAAGAAATTTTAGGTAACTCAATGGGGAAACATTGGCTTGGAGTTCCACAAAGCATGGACTGCCGTGAGGATGGGATGGTGATCATTGAGGTAAGATGCAAAATGAACATATGCCAAAACACATTAACAGAGCAGGTAATGACGGTAGGGAAAGCGCATAGAATGGTAAAATTGGTAAACAAAAGGCAGAAAAGAGATCTAGACAAATTAAAAACTGCACACTGGGAGACCAATATGTTCCAACAATGGATTCAGTACTCTGTCCAGGCAATGTTCAAAGCCAAAAAGCGCCCTAAAGATGATTGTATAGCCTGCTATAATGCTAAAAAGTTACCAGCCCTTCGGATTCTACCAGGAAGTAAAATAGGTGACTGCCAAGAAGTAGGGATAAGGTGCTTTGCTCACTGTGCCATGCAGATGGCCGGAGGTCTTGCATCATTATCAAAAGACCACACGATATGCCCCAGAGCGCTGAACTTCTCAATAAATGATGTAATGAGCACTTTCTCTCTTCCACCAGTAGTACAAAAACCGGCTGAACTGATTTTTCCGTTTTGTATAGCCCGAGGGAAAGAACTGGAAACAGTGACTAATAGATCCTCTAGACAGATGTGGACAACGGATAGACTGGTTACATGTAGTAATAGGACATGGTACCCACCAACAGCAGAAGGGAACCTCCACCTACCACATTAAGTTTTGTCAAACGAGTCCCAATGCCACCATACGCTGTGAACAAGTAGTACCAGATGGGGGACATGTCATCTATGAGTTCCAACCTTCAAGTGTATCTCAGTATCAAATACTGAGCCTGGCGAGGGGATCTGTCCCCTTTAGGTGACATTTTGATGGATGTGCTCTATAATGAGACACAAATGTTGGCCACATTACCCCCTCAGTGGGAGGCAGGCATCTGTGCACCAGTAATGCTGACAGGACAACTCAAGTTAATAGTAAATAACCTAATAAGTACAAATGTAACATCTAATGAGATACCCAACCGCGCTAAAAGAAGTACTCCCCCTAAACATGAGTGGAAAACATCAGATGAGGTATATATTTCTTGGGATCAGATCCCATATGGAGTACCTGAAGAACAGATTGCCATAGGGAGTGATTGGATAGAAAGCGGAAGAGTGGCTGGTGCGGTACCAATTTGGGGAACTATTGTCAATGCACAGTACACAGCTCGAAATAGCAGATGGGTGAATCTCCTATGGTATAATCAACAAAGATTTATAAACTTTACAATAAACGGCCTGGATTTGGTAAAGGAACAATTGCATGCAACTTCACTAATGGTTCTACAACATAGGTTCGTGCTAGAATCCCGCATGGCTGGAGACCAAGGAATATGTGATTATATAGGGGAAGATTGTTGTACTTTAATCCCCATGCACACAGATGTAAATGGTAGCCTCACAGGAGTCCTACAGGAAATGAAACGAATGAGGGATGAACATGTGCTGCAGTCTAATTGGAACACTCAGCTGAAGGGATTCTGGGATTGGTTTCACAAGCTTGGAAGGGGAAAATATCTTGAGGCAGCAGGAATGATTCTAGGGGCAGTAATACTGATTATATTGATAGTTATGTGTTGCATCATACCCCTTGTTCGGGGACTGGTCTCAAGACTTGTTGTAAGTGTAACTGGTCAGTTCCCAGTTGTAGAGATACAATTGGACCAAGAGATATAAAACATAACCATGATCACCTTCCACCCTCACCAGGTACGTGCATTTCTTTAATAACAACAGTGTATATATATAAATATTTTGCATAACAATGACTTATATACTTACTCACGTAGATATAGCAACTTGCATGCTGAATAATCCATAGATATAAGAGATAATATGCCTTCAGATGATGCCTAAATTTGCCATACTATGTCCCCACAGGTAGATTATTGAACATGGCAGAGGCTAGTTATGATGAATATGAAGAAAACCAAATGAATTTACGAGCTGCACTGGCGTCGTTAGGCCCATCACTAGGGGTAGGATGCCCATATCTTCCTCCCAGGCACCTACTAGATCCTGCAGAGGGGCCAAGCAGTGCACCTTCGGGTTGGAGCAAACCTATGATGACACCCAGCAGGCAGCCTGAGGATCAACCGATGATGACACCCACCACCATTACCTACTGGGAAGCCACTGTCCATCTCGTCATCACCGGGGAACCTCCGACCACCGTCACACCACCAGTATAATTATCCGCCACCACCCCTTCCAGGCGTACTGGAAGTTGCAGGTGGTGCAACTTCGAGATGCACAGCAGACCATTATCAACCTACAAGAGCAGGTGATGCAGCTGACCGCTGATCTGCAGCGTATGGCTCCTTATACCCAGGGGGGCCCGAACGGAGGGCAGAATTATGGACAGAATTATGGAGGCTATTATTATTATTAATATATCAACTTCAACGCCATAACTGGATATAAGGACAATGCTGATTATTGATGATTATGCATACCTATGTTAAACATATTGGTAGGATTGTATACTTTATGTGACAGTACAAGTACTGTGCAGGAGAGTGCCACATCGTTACTCCTATGTTGGTTGTAATGACGGTCCTTTGACCACTAGAAGATGTGTTTGCCTGGCATAGTCCAGGCCTGATGAAGCTTTTTGTTTGTGTTTGTGTATTTATGGGTGTGAAAGACCACCTATGTAGGGTGGTAGCGTGCTAGCTCCCAAACAAACAAACATCAGTTCCCACTTGTCAAACCTTTTGATCTGATGATGTCATGATGGGTTCACTGAAGGCGACCCAAGAATGCAGAACACCACTGACGGACACAAGGATGAAAGTTTAACAGTTTATTTGTACACAAGCACACAGAATATACTGGTTCAGGTTCGGGGCCTGGATTCTGGTTCACCGGAGTCTGCGTGAGAGACAGTTCAGTTAGCGTTGCCAACAGAGGTTAGATTTCCTGAAGTTTACTGATTGTACCTTGAGGGTTCTTGAGGTGAGCTTTGGGAGAGTCTCTGTTGGTTCTGGAGAAGAGTTCATCAGCAGAGTCCGTTTGCTGCTTCAGCGTCTCACGTCTTATTTGAACAGACCTTGGCTTTGGGTTTCCCAGCTCTAGTCCAGAACTGCTTCGAGGTTCTCTGTGAATCTTCAGGTTTGGCTCTGAGGGTCGGCTCGGCAGGTTAGCTCTTCCTGAGCTTACACAGAGGAGGCACAGGCTTCCTGGAAAACAGAAACAAGGATTAGAATCCACGCTGGATTCAAAAGTCATCAAAGTACTCTGAGGATCTAGGCTTAAGCGCTGACCAACTGGAACAACACTGCGGCGTTGAGTCCGCAAGAGGTTGATGGGCAGGAACGCTCATACTCCTCGATAAGGGCTGGATCGAGGATGTACGAGCCTGGAACCCACTGGCGATCCTCCGGTCCGTAGCCCTCCCAGTCGACGAGGTACTGCCATCCGCGACCTCGTCGACGGGAGTCTACGATGCGGCGAACCGTGAAGGCCGGATGACCATCGACCTCCAGGGCGGGTGGTGGGGAGTCGGACGGTGGGCACAGAGGGCTCGAGGAGACAGGCTTGATCTGAGACACGTGGAAGGTGGGGTGGATCCGGAGGGACTGAGGTAATTGGAGACGGAGGGCTGAAGGGTTGATGACTCGAGTGATCCTGTGGGGGGGATGTCTCGAGTGGACAGCCATACTTCCTGGCCTTCGGTATACTCGGGGGCGGGACGTCTCCTGGCGTCGGCGAAGCGTTTAGTTGACTCTGATGACTGGTTGAGGGTGGCGATGGTTTCCCTCCAGATCCTTTGACAACGGTGGATGTGTTGATTTACGGACTGCACCGAAATCTCTCTCTCGTCTGCGGGAAAAAGAGGTGGTTGATAGCCGAGACTGACCTGAAATGGGGATTGTCCAGTGGATGCAGATCTGAGAGAGTTATGAGCGTATTCTATCCATGGAAGAAATTGGCTCCAGTCCACAGGGTTGTTTGACGTGAGGCAACGAAGAGTGGATTCCAATTGCTGATTCATACGCTCAGTCTGACCATTCGATTGGGTGTGGTAACCAGAGGTGAGAGAGGGTTTGCAGCCTAGAGCGGAACAGAAAGCCTTCCAGACCTGGGAGATGAATTGCGGACCTCTGTCCGAGAGGATCTCTTGGGGGATGCCATGTAACCGGAAAACATGCTTGATTAGAAGCTGGGCTGTCTGGAAGGCCGTGGGAAGTTTTCTGAGGGGAATAAGATGGCAGGACTTCGAGAAACGGTCAACAATGGTGAATATGGTGGACATACCTCGAGACTGGGAGACCGGTGAAGAAATCAATGCGATATGGGACCAAGGACGCGAGGGAACAGGAAGCTGTTGAAGCAGGCGAGAAGGAGGTTGGTGTGAGGCCTTGTTACGGGCACATGTGGGGCAAGCCAACACATACTCCTTAACGTCCCTGTGGAGAGTGGGCCACCAGAAGCGTCTAGAGATGAGAGCTACAGTTCTACTGACTCCTGGATGAGCAGAGAATTTGGCGGCATGCATCCACTGGATGAGACGGGACCTGACGGAAGATGGAACATAGGTTCGGTTAGTGGGTCCTACCTGGATCGGGTTCAGTGGCCAGGGCTGGAGTTGATGAGGCCCGTTATTTCCCAGTTGACCACTCCCACTGTGCAGGAAGCTCGGAAGAACAGGTTCAGGTGTCTCGATGATCGACGAGCAGAGACAAGTAGAGAGAATCGGCTTCACGCTCTGATCCGGTCTGTAGGAGATGATGAGATTGAACCGAGAAAAGAAAAATTGACCACCTGGATTGGTTGGCGGGGATTAGCTTGGCTTGGTTGACTGGATGTAAGCCAGGTTCTTGTGATCTGGGTCCATACAAGAACCAGGTGCTCAGCTCCCTCCAGCCAATGCCTCCATTCACCCAACTCCAGCATACAGGCCTGAAGCTCTGGGTCACCCACATCGCCAATTTTGCTCAGCTTGAAGAAAGTCTACACGAGAAGTAAGCACAAGGGGTGTATCTTTTGATCTGGAGTCGAGTCTCTGGGATAGAACAGCTCCAACACCAGAATCTGAAGCTTCCACCTCAATGATAAACTGCTTAGCTGGGTCGGGTTGCATAAGGACGGGTGCTCTGGAAAACAAGGACTTAAGTCTTTCAAACGCTGCTTGAGCCTCGGGAGCCCACTGAAAACTGCATTTGACAGAGGTCAGAGAAGTTAATGGAAGGGCGGTCTGGCTGTAGTTTCTGATAAACCGACGATAGAAGTTAGCAAAACCCAAAAACCTTTGTAGCTGTTTGCGGTTCTCTGGAACTGGCCAGTCTAAAACTGCCTTAATCTTGTCCTCAGATGGTTTAACCTGGCCTCGTAGCTAATGTGTAAACCCCAAAAGGTGACTGAAGGTTGATGAAATTCTCAAGACTTCTCGCTTCTCACGCACAGCTTTTCTAGTTCTCCGTCTCTGTAAAACAAGACGACATGTTTGTGTTCATCGGTGTTCTTTGGAGTAAATGAGTAATATGTCATCAATGTATACCAAAACAAATAATGCTTGGAGAAAGCTCCCTAGAACATCATTAACCCAGGGCCTGGAAGCAGGCTGGAGCCGCTGGTTAGGACCAAAGGGGTATAACAAGATATTCAATTGGGCCCAAGGGTGTTTTGAAGGCAGTTTTCCGTTCGTCGCCTTCACAGATCCTAAGAAGTGATGGCGTTTCTTAAATCCAGTTTAGAAAACACAGTAGCTCCCTGTACGGGTTCGGAAAGAGAGGCAAGGAGAGGCAGTGGGTATTTGTTTTACAGTAACTGGTTCAAACCTCGATAGTGATTACATGGTCTCAGGGAACCATCCTTCTTCCCTACGAAGAAGAACCCGGCTTCCAATGGAGAGTGATGATGGGCTTAATTATTCCAGCAGCTAATGATTCGTTGATGTATTTTTCCATTGTTTCTCTCTCGGCTTGGAAATATTATACACCCGCTAGGGGTAGAGGAGCGCACCAGGTAAAAAGTTCAATGGCGCTAATCGTATGGTTCGTGTGGGAGGTAGGGACGCCGCATCGATCTTGCTGAAGACAGGGGCTGGTAGGTCATAGCACTCAGAAGCGAACTGAAGAAAGGTCAGGAGAGTCCATCTCCCCCACACCTCTAGGAGGCCCCACCATAGGGGCAGGCAGCAGAACGAAGGCATGTCTCATGGCAAGAGATGGACCATGATTCCAGGTGACGCTCAGTCCAGTTAATGTGAGGATTATGTTTCTCCAACCATTCGAAACCCAGCACCACAGCTGGGAACATGCAGAGAGGGAAACACAAAAAAGGTGATAGTTTCTTGGTGGTTACCTGACAGAAGTAGCTCGAGGGGCTGAGTTTGATGGGTAACTTGATGGAGTCATTTTCCGTCAATAGCGGATACACTGAGAGCTTTAAGTCAGAGAGGAATGGTTTCAATTGTTGCAGGTTGCTGGGCGAGGAGTTGCAGGAAGCTCGGTGGGATTCGTTCACAGCCTGAGTGTTCGATGAAGATGCAAGAAGGAGTTTTGATTAGCACAAGGAACATGTAGCGTGGCGGGAAGTAACAGTCGAGGGGAGATTTCTTGAGTATTTATCCTGGCCCGTAGCCAGACTCCTCCCATCTTCTACAAGCGAGGGCCCAGGCTTTTTTTGATTTAGCGGGCAGGGAAGCGATGAGAAGTGTCCACTCTCACCACAGTAGATACACAGTGTTTGCTTAGAAAACGCCTTTGCCTCTCCTCTGGAGTGAGCCTGGTGTGTGTGTCCCACCTGCATGGGTTAGAGCATCCCTTTTAAATTTCGAGATGAGGGAGGGGCCCACAGATAGGCAGCGGTAGGGGCTGGGACTTGGAGGCACTCTGAATGGGCGGCTGCTCGCCCAGAGGGAAGAACAGAAGCAGTCCCCGCGTTATGTGAGGCGAAGAGTGTACCCTGCTTCTTTGAACTGTTTCTGGCACGAATTCTATTATCCAATCTAATGGAGAGGCGAATTAGATCTTCGAGGGTAGCTGGTTCGTCGAGGGTTGTGAGCTCATCCTTAATGTGCTCATTTAATGCCATGAAAAAGGCTCCCTTTAGAGCGCTTTGGTTCCATCCAGAAGCTGCCGCTTTAACCCGGAAGTTAATGGAAAATTCAGCCACCGAAGAGTTTCCCTGTTTTAGGTTGAAAAGAGCTCTGGAATCAATAGTTTGGTCGGTTTCTTGGTTGAATACCTGGGTAAATTCAGAGATGAAATCAGAGTAGTAGCAATTTAAGCTATTCGTCAGCGGCAAATCTTGCCTGAGCCCATTCCAAGGCTCTTCCTGTTAACTGTGAGAGAATAAAAGTTATTTTCTTGTAATCCGTGGAAAAGCTGCCAGGGGAGTTCTGAAAAATCAATCGACATTGAAATAAAAATCCTTTGCAATCCTTCATGTTACCAGAAAATCTTTCTGTGAGACTAGGACGGAACTCTGATGACGTCACTGCTGGTGACCTCGGAGGTGGAACTGGACCCGGAAATGGTTGTGGCACTGGTGTAGCGTTAGCATTGTTTAAACGACTGGTGAAGTTTCGGACAACATGATCTTGGAATTCAATGCGGGAGTTTAACTCACTCAGAGCTTGAACTTGTCTGTGGATTTGGGCATCCCGCTCCTCCAAAAGTTGACGGAGATGTTCTGCTGGGCCTTGAGTTTGGCCGCAGTGTTCTGTCATGATGGGTTCACTGAAGGCGACCCAAGAATGCAGAACACCAC
>JAGKQL010001799.1:3996-32919 GCA_018398635.1 Cyprinodon brontotheroides | reverse complement strand
TTAGCACTAATCCAGATGATTGGCCAAATGTAGAGCACGGTGACATAGTTCATTACCCGGTGTTCAGTGAAAACCCTCTGCACACTCTTGAGGAAATGAGAGCGTACAAGGGTCTAGAGGCTCACAACCAGTTCACATCTGGTTGGGTACGAGATGTCGAAGTGATGTACATGGAGGAAATCGCCATCATACGTGGACGGGTGAGTTTTAATAAGATGGTAAAAATGTAAACAATCCGACGCAGGGCTCGCTATGCTAGGTGGCTAACGGCCGGCGGTGCGCGAACAGTTCCAAAGCTACAAGTCCTTGGAGTCTCATGTGCAGTTTACGAATGGATGGGTTTCAGGAGCTGCAGCTCATAAAGCCAGCAAACAGTGCTAACCGTTAGTGCTAACAACCACTCAGGCATGTAATGTACTTTTAACTAGCTGCTATGTGTTTCAAAGGTTTGGTTAGTAGCGTTAACTGCCAAACCTCCCTAAACCCTCTGGGTTTCTCACATATTTGAGCCTTTTCCCGCTGGTTGAAATCAAGTTAAGGTGAAATTAATCAAATTAAAACACGGCTGAGAGAGGGAGTCCAGTACGCGGTAGTCATAGTGTCGTGTATTTTCTCTTAACGACTTAAAATTGAAGCTAAGTTTTATAAAAATTCAAAGTTCTTAAAAAGCAGAAAAGTCTCAAACAAAGATCCAAAAATCAGGCAGAAGCAGCTGAGTCCAAGTCCAGGGTGTTTTATTGCAAAACACAACACAACCACACGGAGCTGGTCACCGGTGAGCAACTGAACACATGGTGAAAACAGCCCTCTTTTATACATTTCATGGGGCTTGGGGCTCTTTCATCTTGGTGGAAGACCCTCCTCCAAACCATATTTTATAATCATCAATATGTCAAAACAATGCTTTCATCCAGTATGACTTATGATCATAACATCACATCAAAAAAGGTCAGCATGAGTTTAAAACTCAAGGTCCCAGTAAAACCATCACTTTCTGTGCGACCAGTACTGCATAGTGTGCTTTGAAGATGACAACTCAATTTATCACAATGTGTCTCGCTCCACTACTTCCTGAATTTAATGCAGCTTTGTTTTCCTGTCTTTCATGATTGGATGCACTGATTAATCCAGGTGTGTATGACCTAAGTAACTGGCCAGACACACCTGGATTAATCAGTTCGTCCAGTAATGAAAGACAGGAAACAAAGGAGCTGCCTTAAATGAGGAACTCAATTTATCACAATTAGTTCAGCTTAGCTGTGCAGCCCTGAACAACCCATTCTCAATGCGTTTGTCTTACAAACAGGACTCATTTCTGCACCCTGGTTTTCAGAGGCCTCAAATGACCTTGAATTCCCTGCAATGTTCCTGTTTTTCGCTCACTCTGGGGGTTTTCCCACCCTGGCCTTTATCTTTCAGACTTCAAGGTTGCGCCTCACAGCTGCAGCCGCAAAAGCCTTTTACACACACACACACTGCTCTGCTTGGCTTTGGAAGGCAGCTATACACACACGCTGCTCTGTATATCTCCATATTCGGTGGCGCACATTCTTTTGGACTCTGTGACCTGTATAACATAAATGTATTTAGTGTAAAACATTTATTCAATATGTAAAACATGTATCCAATATATTCTAATCATTGGTGTAGATTAATTTACTTCATCAATAGGCAGTAGTCTGAGTAGCGGAGGCAGTCAACATTGCGGCCACGGAAAGTAATACGTCATGACGCCCAAGCCCTATTATTGATATATTCTTACATGTTTTAAATGCTTGACAGTTAATTACCTGTGACAAAGTGAGCACTGCAGACTCTGGCGTATTCCAGCTTAACACCGTCCAAATCGGACCTGGATATCCGTGTCAGCCATAGTAAAAAACAAAGTGTCAATTTAACACCTACAGAGTTGAATTTAACTCCGTTTCAGATAACATTTGGTCCCACTCAAAAATAGAGTAAAATGTACTCTATAGCCAGTGTCAAATTTTCAGAGTTAATTTTACTCATTTTAGTGTCAAAATCAACAAGTCCGTGAGTCAAATTATTTAACACTATTGTTGTTTTACACTCTTCAGAGTAATACTGTTATTTTTATGGAGTTAATTTTACACTAAATTTACTTAAATATGTACACTTTATTGTGGTGTTTTTTTTTTTTTTTTTTTTTTTTTTTTTTTTTACACATAAACCATATAATGCTAAACTTGAGCATTATATGGCTTTTATAAAATCTACCAATCACAATAATCACAAAGTTATACGTTGACAGTGACAACATTTATTCAACTTAATCAGTTTAACAGTGTCATTTTAATCATCTTCAAAAAAATGTTCACCAAAGATAGCAATATGGGACAACAAAGAGAGCAGTGTCATTTGCTTCATATGACATTTGTATGTCAAAGGGCTTTGGATAACATAGATGGTTGACATCAAACACAACAAAACCTTGCACCATTTTAGTAACTTCATAAGCATGAAAATGTTCATGAAAAGTTACTGTACATAAAGGCAATGTAAGCAGCAATAATTTGTCTTTAACTATGAACACAGACTTGATCTGGTAAAAGACAGGCATCTCAGATTCAACTTTGCCACAAATAACCAGATGAGGACGGTAAATAAACCCATTGTTTTTTGCCCAGCTCACTTTCATAACTTGAGCCTCATGAGACACTTGCACTGCCTCAGAAATGTCAGAACCTCCTTTTACCATGTTTAAAGATACCATTTTCCCTGGTCCAATGTCCAATCGATTAAAAGTTGAAGAAGCTTGCCAAACATGTGCCATATAATTTTGATGTTTTTTAGCGAGTGTTTTGGTAATGTTTTTAAATGACTTTAACTGTTTCTTAAAAAAATTATGTTTACCTTCATAGCGCATGCACCAGCTATGAAGTACAGGGCCAATTTTCTGAATGCACCTAGGATAATGGATGAGAAAATGGTGCTTTGGTAAAAGTTTTTTCTGTGGATATAACTTTTTAAACAGTTTGTGATGATCCACAATCAAATGTTTTAAATATACACACAGACCTTGGGTTAACATTGGAGAAAGAACAATATTTACAATTTGTAGTAGTAAAAGGAGGAGGTGCCAGTGTGGATTGTCAGATGTTACCAGATCTCCAAACATGAGAGGAACATTCTTCAGCAAGCACCATGATTGGACTGCATTTAGTCCCAGATCATTCGATTCCCCACATAAATTGACAGCCACTGGCCTGTTGTTCCTCTCCATGAATCCATAGTCAAAAGTTTGTATTCTCAAATTCAGTTCTTCCAATGTAATATGTTCTTTAAAATACTCAAACAAAATTTTCAACTCGTACTGGCCAATACCTTCGAAAATGTCATGCATCACATCAACTGAGAAGTTTTCAGTTGTGTGAAAAAACTCAAGTGAATTTAAAATACATGAACGTTTCACACCAAAAACATAAGGAAGAGAGGGATTGTAAGCCATTTCTTGGCAGTGAGCAGTGTGTTGTTCTTTGGTGCGCAGCACTATTTTGGAAGAATCTTTGGAGAATTCTGTTTGAAAGTCATCTTTTTCAGCCAAACAGAACCTGCAACAATACCTTGCACTGAAAGACTCAACCAGACCAAACAAGCTATGTAGGCCTAAATTATCCCCAGTAACCTGCACAATACTCCCATGAACCTGGCAACCGTACAGTGGAATAAAAATTCCATCAGTTTCCAAAACTCTAATGTCTCGAACAATAGGTGCAAGAATTTCACTGAAGCCATACCGTTTAACATCTTGTGCATGAAACAAGGCACAAAGGTGTATGTTAGCCAAAAGAGAATTCCATTTTGGAGAGAAGTTACGTAATGTAAAATATATTGCACCCAATTTGTAAATACCTCGTTTGGAACCAAGAGGGTTTGCTACTTCAAAATCATCATAAAACATCTGGATTAGCACTGAGTGCTTTTCAGTTGAAAACAAAGGGTGACCCTTAAAAAAAGATCCATCATAAATATCTTTAAGGGTTGAGTCATCAAAAGTTGAGCTTTTCAACATTTCAGCAGAATATTGACTTTTAAAGATAGACTCCAAAGTAGATAGAATTGGAACATACATGAACTTGTCTTGAACTACAGCCTGATCATATGTTCCCATCTTCTTATTTCGTCTAGTGTCAAATCTTGATCCAATTACACATTCAATTGGTTTTACAGTTTCCCACTTGCTTGACAAAAATTTAGATCTTTTGTATTCCGAGTTAAGAATTGTGAAAGGATTCTCAAGTTCTTCAAAACATGCTTCAACTTTCTTGCACATCACAGTATCTCTTTCACTGCTAAATACATTCTTAATTACAGTTTCTTTAGCGTGATGTTGGATGTCTTTTACAATCTCTTCCATGGAAATCACAACAGAATTCACCAAACTTTGGCCAACACCTGCAGCCTCCATATCTGAAATTACTGATGCACAACTATTTACAATGTTTGTTGAAGATAAATCTGTGTCAGCCTCTAAAGATTCAGTCACCATTTCAACATCACTGGCATCTCTTGTGTCCAGAACAGCTTTGTAAAGTGAAAACTCCCCATCTTGAACAGATTCAAATGAACCACTAACATGACATCTATTTAGATGCTTTCTAAAACCAGAAAAGCTACCAAAAGAACGTGAGCATCCTACTTGACCACATTTAATATGGAGAGTCCTGCCAGAACAAAGACCATGGATTAGTTTAAGGTGCTTAACAAGGCTTTTTGGTGCATCACTGTCACATTTGCAGATAAAACACCTCATTGTTTGATGTCACACTAATGGAGCATTCTTGCTCTCAACTCTGCAACTCTGGGTGTTTCCTTTGTTTCGCCAACATCTATGTTGTAAACAGTTGTTTGGAGAAAGGTGAAGAAGTTGGTCAAGGGAGCACTGTATGACGTACCAAACACATAATGGGCCTTAAAGAGCTCATCAAGAGCTCCAACTGAACACGTTGCCTTACATGGAATAGCATAGTTGTCAATCACAATGAAGAATGCATGAATACTGCTTTGGATGGAGCCATGGGCCAGGAGGTAGGGCTGGGTACGCTGGCTGATTTTGTCAAGATGCTGCTGCACACTGGTTCCAACCTACAATGAAACATAAATAAAAACATGACAAAAGTATTTAGAGAAAAATTTCTGAATGAAGATCAGACATAATCAAATTTTGAACTGTAAAAATGAAGAGACTGAATTATGCATTTTTATCTTAAAACTGTTTAGCAGTACCTTTAGAAATCTGATGAGGTGATCCACTGCTTGAGATGCAGACATCTTACCCGGCCTCTTTCGTCCTTGTGCAGATGGTGGTAGCAGATGCAGCAGAAGCAAAATAGCAGACATATCACTATCCCAACCTGCAGAGCAAAAGCTTCAGGTTACCATCATCCCACTAACATATGAATTTGTCACAATTACCTAGAGGACCAACATACCATTCTCAGCTTCAGCAGCCAACTCTGCATTCCGCAATAAATCCACGAGCTCAGTGGTGGGTACCAGGCCATGGCTTTCCTTTATGACCTTGGATTTGAGACAGGTGGGCCACTTCTCCAAAAATTTGTTGGCAGTGCCTTCACCAAACAGGAGTCTGAAATCTTGTTCTATCTGAAATGCATAAGTAAAAGCGTTTCCCAAATGGCCTGTACTTGTATAGAGCTTTATGAAGTCCAGAGGACCCCAAAGTGATTTACACCACATTTAGTCATTCACATGCTGATGCTGGTGAGCTACAATGTAGCCACAGATGCACAAGGGAAGACTGACATAAGCAATGCTGCCATGTGCCACCGGGTTTTCTGAACACCACCAGCAGGCAAGCCAGGTGAAGTGTCTTGCCCAAGGAGATAACAGTTTAGAAAGAGTTGTGGTTCAAATTGGTAATACACAGGTTACAGAACAAACTCCTATAACTGTTGCCACTGAATATTGTAGTAGTGTAAGAGATAAAGCTGTCTTACCAGTCCTGGTGTGTCCAGAAACCGTGGAAAGACAGAGAAGACATTCTCTGCTTTCTTTTCATCATTGACCATTGAATGACGGTAATGGAAGGTGGCCTTCATCTTCTCACGGACCGTGTCATCATCAGCAGAGTGTTTCAAAACAGCAATAGCTGCTTCCACTTCCACATCTGACAGCACTTTGTCAGCAGTGGAAACCCTGGAGTGAACATGGCCTGGTCCACCACCTTAAAAAGAAAACGGTTTCTAACTCCAGCCACAGATTTTACATTACTTTACATATACTCACTATTGAGAAAACTTACTTTTGGGAGATTTGCTACCTGAGGCACCCCGTTCCTCTGCAGTTTTTCTTTGAATGGTCTTTAAACGCCATGCAAGGTATCCTGAACCGCTCTCTGGATCATAGTAATGCTCCTATTTCAATAAATACAAGCAGACTTAACATTCCATAAACATCTTGGAAGGTAAATATATATGCTTAATGTTGCTAAGACCCTTTTACTTACATATCCATGTTTTGAAAGCGGGTCTTCCAGATAGGGAAATAGGGCAACGATCCCCTGAGCATACATCACTCTGACGCTTTTAGGAGGGGATGATCTGATATATGATCAAACAATGAGTCACTAAACTGACGTTTGTAAAAATAATGAAAAACAATTCAAAGCAAAATGTTTCTTTATAGGCCAAGTTGCCCAAGTTGATTCTTACCCATGTGCTTCTGTCATTGCAGCTGTGAGGATGTTTATCATCTGTCTTCTGGTTGCATCTGTCAAGCTTTTAGTTCTTGCATACTCTTGCATGATACGCTCACCACCAGGCTTTGTTGTCAAGATTTTTTCAATCAACTTCAATTAAAAAAAAATAAATAAATTAAAACTCTTAAACCACTAAACCTAGAAAGTACATAAATAATGCTAAATTAAATGTAATAACTTACTGCTTGTGCCTCATAATTTATGTGACATGGCCTTTTAGGTTGACTTCCTTCAGCAGTGGCTTCTTCTTCTGATGGGTCACACGTTGTGAAATTCAGAATGATAGTGTCATCAGATGTCACTGAAGATGACGATGATGATGATGATACAGCACCTGCAAAAAATAAAGCAACAGGCGGTTTAGGCGAACTCTAATGCTCCCAACCCAGCTTCTAAATTAAATATATATACATCAGTGAATTGTTGGTGATTACCAGGATCTTCTTTGTTGCTCAACATAACTCGAAAAGTTCCAGGTGACTGATGCACTATTTCTTCAAAAACATCTACATCAACTTCTGTATCAGACTGGTCATACACCTTCAGATCCTGCTGTCTGCCTTCTGGAATTTTAAATTTCAGGCACACTAAAGCAGAAAGAAATAGTAAAGAAGTGAAAATGAAAACATTTACTGCTGATAAAGGGTGAAATAAGTAGAGTAACCCAACTAATTTTACAAAATGCCAGTGAGTTCAATCCAGTACTCTTTTTTTTTTTTTTTTACATGCAAGAAAAAAAGTAGTGAGATTATTTTACCAACATACTAACCTTCTCTCACGAATGCATCAAATGTTAGGTCAGAAAGTTTCACGTACTTCTGCTCCCCACCAAACAAAACACGTAGTAGCATGGTCTGTTTGAAAAGAAAGAATAACAAAAATAAACAACCATGACAAACACATTTTAATAGTTAATTTATGCGCTTTAAAGGTAATGCCATTTGAAAACTGAGTTCATATTCCTGATACATTCAAGGGCGTAGGAATATGTTTACTATTGGGGTCACACTGACGTTTCTCTTTTTAAAAAAGCTGAGTAAGTCCTACTGCTGTTTCAGCCTTTTAGTTGGTGGTGGCATTGTACTGAAATGAGATCTATAAAAAAAAAATAAAAAAATTTTGGCTAGCGTGGCAAACGTCTAGAGAAAGTTAGCAGTTAAATATTGGATGAGTGATCATCCCAAGACTACGGAAGAGGATTAGGGCCACTGAAAAAAGTTAAGTGATTTTTAAATTTCATTTCAGTTTAATACGGGAAAAAGGTCAGAATTCTGACTTTTTTCTCAAATTCTGACTTTTTTCTCAGAATTCTGACTTTTTTCTCAGAATTAAGACTATTTTTCTCAGAATTCTGACTTTAATCTCAGAATTTTGGATCTTAATGTAGAAGGGCACCATGAAGGAAGAGATGTGGAGCACTCAGCTTCACTGACAAAGAAGTGAGTTGTTTGAGGTGGCCGTGTGACACATTGGTGGAAAATGACGGAATTAGGCAACATTTTACGTTCCCCAGGGGTCCCCTCATTAATGGAGGAGCAGAAGGTCATTAAAACAAGAGAGCTAGTCTCTAAAACAGACATGGCTATGGCTTGATGCTAACATGTTTGTTGTTAAACATACTTTTGATATATTACATTTGTGTTGTGTTTTCCAAATAGTGTAGAAAATGAATGGTGGGTTTATAATGTTTACCTTTTATGAGCAGGACAGGAAGCAGAGAAGTGTAGCATTACCTCCAACTAGTTAAACTCATAATTATGAAGTTATTCAACAAATTCCTCAAGTAAAAAAGTGCAACTTTTATTTTTTATTTATTTATTTATTTTTTTTACCAGATTTGTTGATTAATTTCAAAATTATGTATTCCTTCCAAATTTCCAAATCTGAAGAATTTTTTAAACCAATATCTACATTATTTAACATTTAGTTTATGTTTTAGCAGTACTTCCTGTTATATTTCTTTATACGTATATTTTACATTTTCTTGCACAGCAAGCTCAGCAGATTTGAAATTGTGTGCTTGTGTAAACACAAGTAGTCAATCTTTACTCTAAACATATATTCTGGTTATTTTTTAGTTAGATCTTCTTGTTTGTATATATCTGTATAGTACCCCCCCTCAAAAAAATAAAAACACTGTAAATAGATTAGAAATATTAATCATCTGTCAGATTTCTGAGAAAAAAGTCAGAAGAAAAAAGTCAGAATTCTGAGATTAAAGTCAGAATTCTGAGAAAAGTCAGAATTCTGACTTTTTTCCCATGTTAAACTGAAAAAAAATGTAAAAATCAGTTAACTTTTTTTTTCCAGTGGCCCTAATCCTCTTCCGTACAAGACTAAGATGACTAAACCAAAAAGATTCAGTTTCTATATATGAAAGTGAACTGACAACAAGACGTTATAAATAGGCAATATTCATAGCAGCATTCCCGACAGACAATTTTACCTCATTCACATGTTTTTGACTTCTGTGTCGCCGTTTCTCTCCCTTCTGAGTGTTTAAACACGGAGCAATTTAGAGAGGGGAGGGGAGTACAGTGACCTAACGCTATGCTGCGCCTTCAAAATAAAAGCACGCTAGTTAAAAAATGTCAAAATCTAATATTTTGCGGTACAATTTTCGGGGGGAACATATCCACCTGGCTTTTATATTCCGCCTCCCCCCCGCTTCCTACGCCGCTGGATACACTTGAACATAATCTGTACAAGCAGTATGGCACCTGTTAGCTGCTACATCAATGAAGCTAACCATGCTAACATGACGCGGTGGGTGCTACGACCCCGAAGTACCCACGGAACCTGGGGCTATGGCATAAGAAATTAATACTATTACAATTTATAACAGTTACATATTCTTACCTTGACAGCCTTCAGAAAAAAAGTGAGCAAATATTTTGAGGTGGACAACTTGCCTAGCATAGGGCTATCCCTCGGCTCTCGCCCTAACAGAACTTTCTCCCGCTACCCTGAATGTGAACAACGGAATAAAACAGGAACAAAAATGAGGAGACATGGAGGGGTTTTAAGTAACTTACTTTTTCTGTAGCACAACTCCGTTCAGAATCCAAAATGGAAGTAGCCGTCTCACGAACTTCAGAAAACTGCTGCTTGTCTTCTTTCTTCCTCCTCCTTCTCCTCTTCGCGGTTGCCAAAACTCTTTATTGGCGCGTTATTGACACTTGACAGAGTCAAAAGATTCACTGCGTGAATGTAGCATTTTACTCTGACTTTTAACTCCAACACCAGAGCCGATTTACACTCCATATAGTTATAAATACTCTATTTAGATTAAATTAAGTTTACACTGAAATATTAACACCACATTTTTTACTGTGTATATGGAATGGGATAACCTTGTCATTAAAAGGTAAGTCTTATTAAAATAATTTGACTACACATCAGAATTCACACAGGTGAGAAGCCTTTCAAATGTCTGACCTGTGGAAAAAGCTTCACTCAGAAATCTGATCTTAATACACATCAGAATTCACACAGGTGAGAAGCTGTTCTCCTGAATGGTCTGTGAAAAGGGTTTTAAACAAGAAGGTTTTGGAGTATTAAGATGACATTTATTCATGCATGATGTTTAATGATTTATGTTTTAAAAAATATAAAATCATTGATGAACGAGCAGCAATAAAAACCTCATGGATTGTAAAATGTGTTTCTTTATCTGGTTTCATATAAATTAGAAACAATCTTTTTCCATGTTTTCTCTGATATTTTCAGCCAAACTAAAGCTGTAAAATAAATAGTTTAATGGCATTCACCTTCTGTCTTCTCCAGTCTTTCCTGTTGCTCCTCCATCAGCATTAATCTGTTTGCTTTTTAGAGCCTGAGTTCAAATCTGGCCATTGGATAAATCCTCCTTTGCTTGTTGGAGAACTTAGATCAGGAAATAATGTAGGTACGTATTCTGGCCCAGTTGGTTTGGCTCCTGATAAAACAAGTGTTTCAGTTGCTATAACTGTGTGTGTCCAGAGCCGCTACAACCAAGCAACTAGAGGAATGAAGGATCTAACTATGGCTGTGTTCACAATGCAGCCTGAAGGGAACCAAATCTGATGTTTTTATTTATTAAAAATCATTACAAAATGCCAAAATGAAAGTTCAGCTTCACAGATGAACTCCAGCAAACATTTTTAGTCCAGTGGGAGGCTGAGTGCACCGTGTGCAAAGCTGGCTCATTAGTTTCAGTGTCTAATAAAGGTGCTGGAGATCTCAAAGCTCACATGGACACTGAAAAACCTGAAAAAGCTCTGAGAGGTGAGAGTTATTCTGCAAAGCTGACTGAGTACTTTGTTAGACCTGGGAACATTTGTTGAAGCTGTATTTACTAATACAGAAGAGGTCATGTTTAGAACATGATTTTATTCATGTATTTTAATAGAGAGCTATAATTTTGTTACTGGTTGTTACAGATTTCGTTTTACTTCTAAGGTTATTTTTGTATCATTTAGGCATAATAAAGCTGTTGGTGAACCTTTGAGAAGCCTGTCTGAATCCGTCTGGAGGCTGGGCAAAGTGTCCTCTTTATGGAAATCTAAATATGCTCACCCTAATATATATACCTATTCTAAAAGAATTAGTTCTGTAGTTCCCTTTTTTAAGCAAAGTAAAAGGAGACTGACACAAGAGGGCAAACAAGAAATATCTAAGAACTCAAATACAGTCAAAAATACCTAAAACATAAGAATGGAAATAAGACCAATGAAAACTCAAATGAAACTTGAACAAAACCAAAACCCTGACACCTGCGGACTAAGGCCTCCGTCTATGGGTCATGCTCACTAACCGCTGCACCACCTGCACGCCCAAGCTGGCTAAACTTTAGGAACATTGTTTTATCGCCGCTATCTGACACAATCATTTTATTTGGTTTAGTAAGTGAAAATAAGACTCTTGAACATTTGGGAAATAGTCTTATAGTGATTGGAATATTCTTTATCCATAGATGCAGGTATTTTAAAATAAAGCCCACTTTTAGCCATTGGAAAATGACTTTAATTTATATCACAAATCTCTAAGACTGACTAAATCCAAACCTGCTGTCAAATTATCATCCTTGTTGGAACACTTTGATTTAATATAAGACTGCCCTTTGTTACTATTTTATTATTTTACCATAGCACTGTTTTTGTTATTTCATTGTGGTCATAATTCAAGTGTAGAAGTGATGTGATGTTTATGGTATCTTGTGTTTGAATTATTTTAAGGTCTTTTATTATTTATTTGCTTATGGTGCAATGATTCTATTTTATGGTTGACTGGTTAGACTTAGATTTATTTTGTCATTTTGCATACACGAGTGTAAACAAAAAGAAATTTCGTTTAAAACAGCTCTAGCCAATTTCATTTTTTGAAGTGCAGCCTTGAGAACAGTAATATAAAATAGTAATATAAACATATGACTCTATGTTTACAGTTCTAACAATGTTTTTTCTTTTTAAAAAATAAATTTAATAACTCATTTTACGCAACAGTTCATCAGTCTGATGGCGGTGAGGAAGAAGCTGTTTCTGAACCTGCTGGTCCTGCATTGAATGCTGTGAAGCCTCTTCCCAGAGGGCAGCAGGGAGAACAGTCCATGGTGGGGGTGAGGGGTCATTGATGATGTCACGGGCTCGGGACACGCAGAGCTGGGATGAAATGTCTTTAATGGAGGGAAGAGGAGCCCCCATGATCCTCTCTGCTGTTCTCACCTTCTTCCAGTCTGAGGCGCTGCAGCCTCTACACACCACACAGTGAGACAGCTGCTCAGAACGCTCTCTATGGTGCTTCTGGAGAAGGTGGGGAGGATGGGGGCAGGTGGGCTCTCCTCATCCTCCCGCAGGAAGTCCAAGCGGCTTCTGTGTGCCCTTTGGACCAGTGAGGTGGTGTTTCCAGTCCAGGTGAGGGTGTCTGTGATGTACACCTCCAGGAATTTGGTTACTGTCTGACTATGGAGAGATATTTGTGCCATCGGTTTGAGCGCGCAGGAACCAATCCGAAGCGCCGCAGTGAGACAACACGCGCGCAAAAAACCAGTCTGGCGGCGCGCTCAACTCTGAAAAACCCTCTCAACACACTGTTCTCGCGCTCAGTTTCATCTCTGCTCGCGCTCGACCTGCTCTCTCCGCGCTCAACACCAGCTGTGCGCTCGGCTGTTTCTCCGCTCGCTCGACTCTCTGCGCTCGCAACTTCAGCAATGTATGTAAATGAACCAAACCATCAGCCAATCACGCTCAGCTTCTTTTCATCCAATGAAAGCATTCGTTCCTTCTTCTTCTTTTTTCTATCATGGCGGATCACAAGCAACTTTAAGGTTACCGCCACCTACTGTTTGAGTAGCAACATTGTTTTACATCTATTAAATTCTATTTTTTATTTTGTATTCTGCAGATAACTAAATAATGCTTTCCTTAATCTATAAATATCCTTCATATTTCCTTTATTTCCCAATAATCCTTTAAGACTCCATTCTTGGCCTGTCCTTTCAACTACTCTTCTCAATTTCTCCCTTTCAGGTTCATATGTTTTACAGTTCATCAATACGTAAGCATTCGTTCCAAATACTACATCCTGTTAAATGAAAAAAAAAAAAAAAAACACAATCAGGAAAATCAAACAACTCTTACAGTTATTTGGTCAACACTCCTAACCATTTGATGGACAGAAGATAGTACTATAAAATATCTTGAATTATCTCAAATAAACTTCAGTAAAACAGTTATTAGATCATTGCCTCATCCATCTCTTTTACCTGCTATTGACATGGATTTAAATTTGCTGTTATAGATAATGTTTTGGATCATATTGGCCTTACTCTTTGCTTTTGTGGCGGGTGGTTCTTCTTTTTATTGTGTTTTATGGAGGCTGGCAAACAACAATTACCGCCACCAACTGAAATGGAGTGTGGACCGGGATTGAGAAAATAGAATATACTACTACTACTACAAAATAAATTAATTAATAAAAAAATCCTGTTTATCAAATTATTCTTTTTAATATATATAATAAAGAATAACTCTCTTATTTAGAGTCCATCTGTAAAAGGTCTTCTAAATAATAATTGTTAAATTTCAGATCAGGTCTGCTGTCTGAATAATTGTGTTTAAATTAATATAACGCTGATCTAGAATCAGAGCAAACTAAACTTCTTAATGGAACGATTTCTTCAATCCATTGTAAGGCCAATATGATCCAAAACATTTCTCCTTTGGAGGCTGAATTCCATCACTGATTCTTTTACCCGATTTGAAAATAAATTCTGGAACTAAAACAAAACACCATTCCTAATATTGGAATATTTTGAAGCATCCATAAAAAATGTAACATATCCATAATATTTTTTATCTATATATTGTTGAACCATACTGGAACCTAAAATATCCTCCTTATTTTTCTTTTAAAACAGCAAATTTAAATTGCTGATGGCACAAATATCTCTCCATATCTGACTTCATCTGTTAAGATGTTGTGTTGAATTTAAATGCATGTACAAGCACCCCTGTCATTTTATGTCTACTTTGTAAGATTTTCAATTAATAAAAGCAATCCATTGAATAAATGGAATCAGTGATGTCATTTATTCTTTATTCTCAGGAAATATATTATTACCCTTTAACATATTATAGTTTAGTTACTATTTTGCTTACTATTTTGGCAGAGTTAGAAACATAATTTGGCTCTTTTTTTTTTTACAAAACAAAAGAAGACAACCCGGATGTAGATGTAGGTGCGCATGCGCAATGAGCTGCTGGTAGGGATCGGGTAGCATTAGCAGCATTAGCTTAGCTTGTGTGTGGAGTCATTGTAGAGAGGCTGATAATCTGGGAGTGTTTGCAGTGAGAATGTCTTCAGTCCAGCTTCAAGGAGAGTTTATCACCGAGCAGTTAACTCCTGCTGAAGAAACATTCACGGAGTTTAAAGGGAGTTTGGTCAATTCGGAGGAAAAGATGGACGATCAACATCTACTGCTGGATTTCACCAGGATCCCCCAGATCATCTTACACCGGATAGGTAGGAAACACCTGATAGAAACGATTCCCTGATGATGCACACTGTGGATTTTAGCCTCATCTGATTGGAAAACTGCTTAGAGGAGATCAACATGCTAAGCTAAAGCTAACCTACGGTCAGCGGCCATCTTACTGCGGTCAGCTCGCTCACTTCCAGCATTGGGTTTTAATGACTGCGGTCAAGTTAGTAATTTTCTCCGGTTAAACCTCTTCTTCGCTCCGAGTTCACTGCAATCACAGAAAGCCGTCTCTACCATAGAGATAATATTAGAGTAGACCCCGCATTGACTGTCTCTGCGCAGACATTACGGGCGCCATCTTGGGGAGGTCATCCTGCTGCCCTAACCTGCTGCTTTAAGCAGAACAGTAGAAGGATGCCTCAGCACTGCAGCGGAGTTTAGTTTAAATCAACAGACTGTTGACATCAGGGCTGGAGGGAGAACTTCATGAAGGCATCAGAGCTTTGGAAGACATTACTAAATAAACAGCAGATATACACTACATAGAATAGAAACTCCCTTTGTTGGCCCACTGTGGGGAAATAGTGGAGTTACAGCAGCAACAGATTACAGCAACACTGCTCACACTATGTGGACCTTAGAAAGTGTAGCTGCCATCGAAGTCAGAATAAATAAATAAATAAGAGACTAATAAATATCTAAGTTAAAAATATAGAGCTCATAAATACATTTTTGGTAATAAAGGTTAAATATTAAAGTATAATTTCATGTGTTTCTTGAATATTGTTTGTTTTGATGTCGGGGAACGAGTCCTAATTAAGGGATTAAGGGGATGCAGCTGTGGGTCGACGGAGTGTTACCTTTAAGGGTCGGTACCTGTGGATCTGTAACGTGGTTCTGGAACAAACAATCAGGCAGCCACCGCGCTGATTCCTCTGCCTAAGTCACCAGTGATAAGGACATTGGATAAAGGACTGAAGATTCTAATTTTCTCTCAAGGGAAAGCGGCCAATGAGGTACATTTTAGTTTAATTTACTGTTTACTTTGTTTGACCGTTAAGATGTAACGCGAAGAATTTCTGTTGAGTCATATATTGTATGGTCGCTTTTTCCTTTGATGTCCTTTCGGGGAAATAATTAGTTTGTTTGCTTTTCTTTCTGTATGTTTTAACAGTTCTCACGGCACACTATCATACTTCTTGTGTGATTAAAGCCAGTATCTAAAGAACGACTTGGTTTCCTGATTTTTCGACTTGAGAGGGAGTTACAGTGAGAACTCAGCCACCGCAACGCGAGGGGAGCGCGTGACCAGCAGCAGCAAGGCGCGAGTACGCGCGCCCGTCTCTCGTCGTCGGAGCTGTGAGGATGCTTGGGGTTCAGCGGAGCCACTCGTCAAGGGCAGTATCTAACCCGCTGGTAACCTAAGAGTTGTGTGGTTATTCCAACAAGAAGCACGTTTGAAACAAGTTAAATGTGAAGATGTGGAGTAACCTCTACAACTGCTAAAAGGACTTTTGAGTTTCAAGATTCAGTCAGACTGATTGCACACAGCATATGGATAAGTTGGACTCATCTATTTCATTAAGGATGCTGTTTGAAGTGTAACTAAAACTTTAATGTGATAACTTTTCTGATCATTCTATATATTTGTTACCTTTGATATTTAAATGTTTAAAGGTTAAGTGTTAAGCAACATCATTAAGCAATTTAAGAAGTTTATTTATTTTAAAGAAGTACTGTGGTATTTTGCAATTTTCAGTGATTCTAAGTTTAAAGGGTTCTCTCACTTAAATATTTATCTGACATAAATCTAATTTAAGTCTCGTGCATCTTGCCTTAATATAGAGCATTTCAGCTTTCACTTGACATTCAAGTTGCTATGATCTAACTTCAAGGTATTAGTTCATTGCTAAATTGTTAATACTTAACATTGATAATTTTTGTTTTAATTTTACTGAATAGTCTCTAAACATAGGCAACCAAACAGGTTTAACTGATCTAAAGCATTTTTTCAAGGGTAAAACTTACTTTAACTTACAACACAATTTAACTCAAGTTAATTAACACTAGGTTCCTCAAGGTTTCTTCTTAAATTCTGCTTAATTCTTAATACACTAAAATGGCTGATAAAGACATTGCAAGCAAAATGCGAGACCCAGAAGTTACTCATGAAGAAGAAGAGGAGTCTGTTCACAATGTAGCCTTTGAAGCAAATCCTGTAACTAAAACTGAAGTGAATACAGAACCTAAAGACAAGAGAAAAAGAAAACTTACTGAAAAGGGTCAGGAACTGCACAATGAAAAATTAAAGAAACTTCAACGTAACTTTAACAAAACATATGAGAAATGGAAGGTTCTTGCTAAAGAAGCTAAAAGGTCACTCTCCTTACTCACATCAACTGAAGCTCTACATGAACATCAAATTCAAGTTCATACTGCTGATCTCAAAGTGAAGGAACGCTATGAGGACATTCGTAAACACAGTGTCCCAGACGCGGACACCCGACGTCGGGTTGACACCTGTGATGCTGTGTCAAAGCAACTTATCGAACGGCTGCATGTTCTACAGGAGGAAGATGCAGATAAGTATTTATCCTGTGTACAAGCACCATGGGCTGAAACTGGTTCAGTGTTTTCATGTAAAGAAGACCAGGTGTCCATGTTTAGCCGCTCAGCCTCTGGGCGTATCTCAAGACGCTCAAACGTGTCCTCCACAAAGAAGCAGGAGGCAGAAGCAGAGTTTGCAGCAACTAAAGCTACCTTAGAGGTTCTAGCAGAAATGGAACAGGAAGAAAAGGAGCTTGAAAGGCTTGAGGCTGAGAACAGGAGGCAGCTAGCGCAGCAAGAAGCAGAAAACGCTGAAAGACAGAAGTCACTAGAAGAGAAGCGCAGACGATTAGAGCGTTTGGAAGCAACCAAAAGACTGAATGCTGCAAAGGCAAGACTACAAGTCTACGAACAAGATACAGACTCAGACGAAGAAATATCAAATCTTCTTCATAACCTCTCAGGGCCTTCAACTAAAACTAATACTCCTCCGAAGTACAGCATGCCTTCACAGCCTGCCAGTAGGCTCCCCACTACAAGCTATGAAATCCCAAGGCCTATTTCTCAAGCTGCTCCCCCCACTTCTCATGATAATAGCATGACAACGCTTGCTGAAGCGATAGCTGAGTCCATAAACACAAGCCGTCTTCCTGTGCCAGAGCCTCCGATGTTTACCGGAGATCCAATAAGGTATAACGACTGGAAAATGTCATTCCTAACCCTTATAGGCCGGAAGAACATTCCCATAAATGAAAAGATTTACTACCTTCGCAAGTATGTCACAGGAGCAGCTAGGAAAGCAATTGAGAGCTACTTCCTGGTAGGCACTGAAGAAGCCTATGATTCAGCATGGAAAATATTAGAAGAACGATACGGCAACTCCTTTGTGGTCGCTAAAGCTTTCCGCGACAAGCTGAATTCATGGACCAAGATTGGACCCAAAGACAGCATCGAGCTAAGAGAATTTTCAGACTTCCTGCGAGGCTGTCAAGCAGCCATGAGTCAGATTAAAAGTCTTAAAGTCCTGAATGACTGCAGTGAAAATCAAAGAATGCTCAGCAAGCTCCCTGACTGGCTCACTGCCAGGTGGAACAGAAAGGTAATGGAATATGAAGAAGAAAACCACGATTTTCCAAGTTTCCACACCTTTGTTGAGTTTGTGGCTAGAGAAGCCAAGATAGCCTGCAATCCGATGACTTCGCTTCATGCTCTGAAGAGTGGTGATGCCGAAAGAGCAAAGCCATCTAAGGTCCGCAATATTGGTGTAAAGGTGCTAGCAAGTGCATCTGAAGAGAAGCCAGATGTTGAGGGACAAAAGGGCGATGCTAAGAGATGCATGTTTTGTGAGAAGACAAACCATGGCATTCAGACATGTCGCAAGTTCATGGAGAAGCCTGTCAAAGAGCGAGTGAAGTATGTGCAGACAAAGAAACTGTGCTTTGCATGTCTAAGGCCAGGACACCACTCAAAGAGCTGTGAGAAGAGAAGTGTTTGCAACATGTGCAAGGGGAGACACCCCACATGTTTGCATGAAGACCGTGCTAAGGCAGATGAAAGGGTCCAAGACGGACAAAGGGAGAGTGGAAAGCCCTCAAAGGGAAAGGAAATGTCTAAACAGTCCACAGACACAGAGTCTACTACTACTGAAGTAGCAAGCACAGCTATGTCTAACCAAGTCATGCACAGTGGGAACAGCACATATGCATCCACAATAGTACCAGTTTGGCTGTCAACGACGAGAAACCCAGATGCTGAAGTTCTGGTATACGCTCTTCTGGACAGTCAGAGCGATAGCACGTTCATCTTGCAAGAAAAAGCAGAAGCTCTTAATACACAGATGGAGCCTGTGCAATTAAAGCTTTCCACACTCGCTTCCAAGCAGACTGTAATTCCAAGTCAGAGGTTAGTTGGGTTGCAAGTCAGAGGGTTTTACACCTCCAAGAAAATCCCTCTTCCCGTGACTTATTCACAAGACTTCATCCCTGCTAGTCTAAAGCACATTCCCACACCGAAGACAGCAAGGGCGTGGTCTCACTTAGAACACCTTGCTGAAGAGATCGCTCCTCTAATAGACACTGATGTCGGTCTGCTCATAGGGTACAATTGTTCCCAAGCCCTGTTACCAAGAGAAATTGTGTCAGGCAAAGATGACGAGCCATTTGCAGTAAGGACCGATCTTGGCTGGAGCATCATTGGCTGTGTCAATCCCTGTGTTGACTATGGAGATGCCATCGGAAGCAGCCACACAACCATTGTGAAACAAGTCACACCAAGTCTAAAGTCACAGAGTAACCTAACAAGTCAAGTTCAGTACATATGCAGAACTTACGTCAAGGAAGTCATTGTTCCGACAGATGTGCTGAAGGTGCTTGAATCTGACTTCAGTGAAAGAAATGTAGAAGATGCTCATTTCTCTCAGGATGACCTTCGCTTCATCACAAAAATGGAGGAAGGCATAAAGATACAAGAAAATGGACAACGCGAAATGCCATTGCCATTTAAAGAAGACAAGCCGTCTCTGCCTAATAACTTTAAGTGTGCTGACCATCGCCTCCGGTGTCTGAGAAGGAGATTTGAGAAGGACAAGCAATACCACAAGGACTACGTTGCATTCATGCATGACATCATATCCTGTGGAGACGCTGAGAAGGTCCCGGAAAGTGAACTCCAACGAGGCCCTTGCTGGTACATCCCGCACCACGGAGTCTATCACCATCAGAAACCAGGGAAGATCCGTGTGGTGTTTGACTGTTCAGCCAAGTTCGAAGGAGTATCACTTAATGACCATCTACTCACTGGACCAGAGTTGACTAATACCTTGGTAGGTGTCCTCTGTCGATTCAGGAAGGGCCTAGTAGCTGTGATGTGCGACATTGAACGCATGTTTCACCAATTTCGGGTCAGAGCAGAAGATCAGGACTACCTCAGGTTTCTTTGGTGGGACAATGGGGACATCAAGTCAGAGCCATCAGTGTACCGAATGAAAGTTCATCTATTCGGTGCAGCCTCATCACCCGGCTGTGCAAACTATGGTCTCAAACACGTTGCTGGAAAAGGACGAGGTAGATTCAGTGAAGAAACGATCCACTTCATCGAAAGAAACTTTTATGTTGACGATGGTTTAATAAGTGTCTCAACGCCAGAAGAAGCCATTAAGTTGGTTGCTGAAGCTAGACAGCTCTGCAGCTCTGGAAGGTTGCGCATCCATAAATTTGTTTCCAATTGCCAAGAGGTGCTTGCATCCCTCCCGAAAGAAGAGTGTGCAGATGCGTCAAGAAGTCAAGACCTGGCTCTGGGTGAACCCCAGATAGAGAGAGCGCTAGGTGTGAAATGGTGTGTCACGTCAGACCACTTCAGTTTCAGAGTGGTGGTGGATGAACGCCCACTCTCAAGAAGAGGAGTGTTGTCAACGGTGGCCTCCATCTTCGACCCCTTAGGCTTTGTTGCTCCCTTTATTCTGATCGGGAAGCAAATACTCCAACAAATGTGCCGCGACAAGGTCAGATGGGATGATCCGCTGCCAGACGATCTGAGACCATGGTGGGAGTCCTGGCTTCTGGACTTAAAGAACCTGGCAGACGTCAAGATCAACGATGTTATCTCCCATCAGAGTTCAAGCAAATCCAAAGGTATGAACTCCATTACTTCTCAGATGCAAGCGTCCTGGGGTACGGGGAATGTACTTACCTTCGGGTAATTAGCGAAACAGGACAAATCCACTGCTCCTTGGTGATGGGTAAAGCCAGAGAATGCAGAAGAAGGCTGTGTAAGGAAACTGCAACTCCTGATCAGTAATCCAACTTTGGATAAAGAAGGAAGACGTTCTGGGAAGCCTGTATACTTGGAGAGACCCATCCATAAGACGGTGACCCTGATTGAAGCCGAGTGATGCCGCCACATTTTTCTTGCAATGTGTTTTATCCTCCCATGTTAACTTAGTTCATCGGTTGTGTAAAATCACAAGTGATTTGGTGGGAGTGTAGCTGCCATCGAAGTCAGAATAAATAAATAAATAAGAGATTAATAAATATTTAAGTTAAAAATATAGAGCTCATAAATACATTTTTGGTAATAAAGGTTAAATATTAAAGTATAATTTCATGTGTTTCTTGAATATTGTTTGTTTTGATGTGGGGGAACGAGTCCTAATTAAGGGGTTAAGGGGATACAGCTGTGGGTCGACGGAGTGTTACCTTTAAGGGTCGGTACCTGTGGATCTGTAACGTGGTTCTGGAACAAACAATCAGGCAGCCACCGCGCTGATTCCTCTGCCTAAGTCACCAGTGATAAGGACATTGGATAAAGGACTGAAGATTCTAATTTTCTCTCAAGGGAAAGCGGCCAATGAGGTACATTTTAGTTTAATTTACTGTTTACTTTGTTTGACCGTTAAGATGTAACGCGAAGAATTTCTGTTGAGTCATATATTGTATGGTCGCTTTTTTCCTTTGATGTCCTTTCGGGGAAATAATTAGTTTGTTTGCTTTTCTTTCTGTATGTTTTAACAGTTCTCACGGCACACTATCATACTTCTTGTGTGATTAAAGCCAGTATCTAAAGAACGACTTGGTTTCCTGATTTTTCGACTTGAGAGGGAGTTACAGAAAGTTTATAAAGATAATAGAATAAGTGACACATCCATCCATCCATCCATTTTCTAGGGCGCTTGTCCCAAGTGGGGTGAAAGTAAAGAAAAAAAAATAACTAGAAAAAAACAGTCAAAATAAAAAACAAAATGACTAAAACGTTGGTAAAAATAACATTCACATAAAATATAAATGGATAAAAAAAATAAACTAAATTGCTGCACAGTGTTTTTACAAATATAAATACTGAATGAATCTGAAGAATAGCTAATCAATATACAGTGGTACATATTTATACGGAATTTTCCAATATTTTCTATATATTTATGTATGTACCATTCCAGCCACTTGCTTGTGGCGCTCCATCTAAGCTTTCCCTGTCAGCATCTTCCACCCTGCATTTCTGTGCTGGATTGTCTCAGTGGCCTCTTTGCACAGTCTGCACCTGGGATCTTGTCTTTCTAGCGACGTCATATCGCTCTGCTTCAGCACCACTGTCCATCTCCCTGCCAGCTCCCAGATCAGCTCCTCTGATTGGTTGATGGGGCGCATCGAGCAGCAAACATTTTTCCAACTCCAGCATCTGCTTCTTGTGAAATTTTGAACATTTGAGTGAAGTTTTCAGGAGAAAAAACAGGGCATACAATTTATTTTAGTCTTTTTTTTATATAGTAAAGGCCATGTTTGGCTGCACACATTGCCCTATACGGCACGCTTCACTGGCACAATTCAAGGAAGAAATAAGCTTTTATATTTGGACATTATCTTGCTCAACCCTGCAAAATCAAAAAAGTCAAATATTTAAAATAAACGTGACTCCAAGAGTCTTATCAAGTTACCTAAACCCGGGCTTTCAATGACAGATAAAGGCTGGTTGTCAGGCGCTGTAAATTCCATCACTTTGTCGTTAATAGCTTTAGCTTTTTATTCTCTGGAAAACCTTTTACAGCTTTAAAGCCTCTGAATGGAGACATCTGTCCTCCATGTTGTTGCTGTCTTAGCCTTAGCATCGCTACCTGCCACCGCAGCGGCTTCGCATTATTTCCATATTGCTTTGCCACAGTGACAATTATTCAGGTGAGCTATTCACTTTGTTATGTTAAAACCTTTTTATCCTGTTCACGGATTTCTTGCTGAACAGGTTTTGCAAACAGAAAAAAAAATCACACTACTGAAGACCTGTTTGTTAATTAACAGTCAGGCAATGTAGGAGCCACTCTTTGGTCCTGATAATAGAAAGACACGCAAAACCCTGACGCTGCTCTGCTTGAATAAAATTACACCAACTGAACACCAATGTAATTGAGTTACTGAAAAAGGTAGATATTGGACCGATAAAGAATTCAGCCAAATCGGACAATATTTAACCCTTTAAACCCGATCCAGAATAAATCTAGGGTTGCAGGATATTGGGATTTTGGCCGATATGCCGATATTTTAAAACTCATGTAGCCGATAACCGATATCGATACCGATGTTAAAGCTGGACAAAAAATAAGTAGTCATTGAAAATAGCAGTTTTGTTATCCATTTCTGACACTTTTGAAAAATAATATACTCAAATATATTTTCATATGCTGATATCAAATAGATTTTTAAAAGCAATGGTATCGATCTATTTTACTTTCAAAATCTCGTGAAATTTCATGCGTTCTGTTACAAACTCTTACCGTGATATTTTTGCAAATTCTTGTGAGATTTTGTTGGCTTAGTAAAATAGATCGTCTGCCCATCATATCAACATAAAAAATATGGCAAATTTTGTGAATTTTCGGGGGATTTCGTAGCATAGCGATGACATATAGCAATATTTCATTAGGTAAAAGAGATTGATATGGTGTTTTTTAAATGGCAATATATCAGCATATGAAGATATTGGGATATTTTAATGTATCAATATTTTTTTCCCTCGTCTTTAGAAGTTTTAAGTCTGTAAAAAAAAGAAGTTTTTGAGGAAGAAGAAAAGTAGTATTTTTTTTTTTTTAGACTTTAGAAACTCAGAAGCTGATCAAATATCGGGTTAAATATCGATTGAGGGCCGATGTCCGATATTCAGTTTTAAGGCGATACCGATAGGGGGCGATTATATCGTGCATCCCCTAAATAAAACAAAACAGAAAATTACTTTTTTGGTTTGAAGTCCTTATTTGGCCTTTTAACAAAATATGTAAAAAGAAAATACAGGAATACATTTTTGATATTAATAATTTCTTACTATGCGATAAGTCAAGATTATTTTTGTGTAGTCTTCTACTGGCTGTTATCAGGTATATCTGATTGTGTACAATAGGATTTTGAGCAAAGTTTTACCATTAAATTATGCAAAAGGTGTCAGACGCAAAACATTTCAGAAACCGTATGTATCAAATATGATACATTTGGCATTATAGGGTTAATAGGTCAGATAACTACCGTGATCCCTAATTTTTTGTATGGGTCACGTATGTACCTGATACTCCCTGCCTGCTAAGTGTCGAGACTCATGTTTTTCTGAGCTGTTTATCCAATTAGGACAAGATTTGAGAATGTAATGGGAGCACAGAGAGAGTGGATATTTCTTCTCAGTGAGATATCTCACTGAAATGAAGTGATTGGCTAATCAGCTTCTTTTTCAAAGAATCTGGTCCAAAGACAATTGCTCTGTTTGAAATCCTGGGATGCGTCCTCAGAAGGCTAGATTCGAAGGGCGATTACGTCATAGCGCGGCGCCGAGGTCTGGTCGGATTCCAAGAGTCCTCGTTATGCGACCTTAAAATGCATCCTTCTTTTGCCCGATTTGAAGGGCCGGGTCCGATGTATCCTCGGTATCCTTGGATATCCCAGGATTCATTGCGAGACCAAGCAAGCCGTGATCAGAGGAAAGGTTACTTGTTACGAACAGTGGTGAAATATTGGAAGTTCAGTTTAATATAATCCAGTCTGTGAATAGTTCCGTCTGAAATGAATGAAAATAGTTGTTTTAATGGTTATTGAGTCAGATATGTGGCGGTAATGTTTGGTTTATCTAAAGGTTTTATCTGTTACTGTGTAAATGGGTTTGGCTGGAATTTAAGGACAGATTCTAATATATCTGCAGAGTGGGGACTATAAATCTGATAGGAGTTTAATTTTTTATTGCTTTTTTGCACAACATGCTTAACTAAGTATTTTTTGTTGTTGAATATTAGAGATTTTGCAGATATATCTTTATACATACATTGCTTAGATTTACTTATATCTTTCTACCCCTTTTATAGAATAGAAAATCTCTTTATTGTCCCACAATGGGCAAATTTACAGCAGCAGGAAGATTATTGAAAATGGTCACACAAATGAGGACCTTAGAAAAATGTATAAGAATAACATAATAGGGAAGAATAATAATAAAAAAAAGTGTTTTAACAATATAAAACTGGAGAATAAATAACCAATATGCAGCTGTGGACATTTTACAGTAATGGATGTTTGAAAATAGCAGCAACATCAGAGATGTGCAGAATGACAGCAGCAGGTTATTTAACTGACTAAGGTTTCTATCATTACATTTGATTTGATTTGTTCCTGCTCCCGGTGGTTGGAACCTTTATTCCACTCAATAAAGAAAGAAAACTTTGGTTTTCATTCTTTTCCTGCTTTGTGTGTCAACTGTCACGGTTGCTAAGCAACAGAGCCTACGGCGGTAGACCTGTTTGAATTCACAGCCAAAACTCTTCCGGTCTCCTTATTTTCAAGGACTTCGAAGGATCCAGTCTAGGTAGACCGCGTCCTTGGAGGATGCAGCCCAGGTTTTCGAACAGAGCCATGGATTTCTGTTTTGTCTGCATTCAGGAGCAGAAAGTTAAGAGTCATCCAGGTTTTTATGTCTTCAAGACATGCCTGTAGTCTATGTAACTGTAACCGCAGTTCTAATTTCCCCTATGAACAGCACCCAGATTCTCTGACCTACACTCTATCAAATACCTCTGTTACGGCTGCAGTGGTTTTCTGCCCTTTTCCTTGCAGGGTTCTGGATGCAGGCCTTCTGCAGGTGTTCTGTTCTGCCCTAATTGGTGCTCGTCTGCTTTAAAAGCTTTCATACAAACAGCAGACACGAGGTTCTCCCTCTTTCCTCCTCAGAACCCCGTTTAGTTTGTATCCTATGGTTGGGTTTTTGTTCGGTTTGCTGCATTTGCTTATTTCTGTTTAGTTATAGGTTTTGCCTTAATCCATTTTTGATTTACCATTTTATTTATCCCTTTTTTCAGGTTTTTGTCTTTAGTATAATTTAATAAATTACATTTTCAGTTTAAAGAAAATCCTTGCGTGGTTTCCTTTAATGTTACCCCCACTAAACAAGCCTGGTGGACGTAGCATTGTGGGGGCTTGTCCAGTTTATATGGACTAATTATGCTTGATTGGCCTCATTGTTGTGTTCAGGTTGCAGTTACATGCCCCAGACATTGGTTTTCCCGTGTTGCAGGTTATTGGTAGGCTTTTTGGCTAGTTTAAGGTGTTTGGGAACCTTACTAGATTTTGGACATTTTTAATGTTCCATATATATGTTGTTGGAGGTCCATGGGGATGTTTGTACATCTGTTGGTGGGGGAGAGAGAGAACTTTTTGTTTTGTAGTAGGTAAGTGCTGTTTGGTGTTTGTTGTTTTGGCAACTCCATTTCAGACAACCCTGTTTATTATTTTAGTTTGTTATTTTTGGCCTGGAGGGATTTGCTGCCAGCGGTATCTTGGTGCTTCAAGTGCCTTGGCTCTTGGAGGAAAGCCTGAAGACAAGGGTAAGGTTAGTCAGGGATTTGATCAGTTAGTTAGTGGCAGTTTAATGGAGTTTTGCCAAATGTTTGTACCATTCATGCACTTCCTTATGGTCGTTGGTTAAAAAATACATTAATAAAAAATAAATTGGTATACATTTTCTGACTAGTTTTGTTTTGGAAGTTGGTTTGTTGGATTATTTTGGTTTGACAATGGATAATGTAGGTTCTTTCTTGTCTTTCCTAAATTTGGAAATGTTGGAAAAGCTTACAAAGTAGCAGATTCGTCAATTAGCTGAACACTTTAAAATTGATCATGAAGCTGCGAAAGGATTAAAGTTGACTCAGCAGAATGCTCCATTCTGCTGCAAAGTGTGCTGGTGGGTAAGGCCCAAGAAGCTTATGAAGCTGATTTGAAGGCTTATGAATTGGTTCCTGAACATTAGAGGCAACAATTTAGGAACTGCAGAAAGGCTGAAAAACAGACAAATACAGATCTGGTCAGAGAACTAAACACCCAGTTTTATCGCTGGTATCAGCTGAACGTGTGAATGATTTTGAATCCCTTTGTGATTCGATGGTGTTGGAACAGTTCAAGAACATTATTCCAGATCGGGTTGCCACATACACTATATTGCCAAAAGTATTTGCTCACCTGCCTTGACTCACATATGAGCTTAAGTGACATCCCGTTCCTAATCCATAGGGTTCAATATGACGTCGGTCCACCCTTTGCAGCTAGAACAGCTTCAACTCTTCTGGGAAGGCTGTCCACAAGGTTTAGGAGTGTGTTTATGGGAATTTTTGACCATTCTTCCAGAAGCGCATTTGTGAGGTCGCACACTGATGTTGGACGAGAAGGCCTGGCTCTCAGTCTCGCTCTAATTCATCCCAAAGGTGTTCTATCGGGTTGAGGTCAGGACTCTGTGCAGGCCAGTCAAGTTCATCCACACCAGACTCTGTCATCCATGTCTTTATGGACCTTGCTTTGTGCACTGGTGCACAGTCATGTTGGAAGAGGAAGGGGCCAGCTCCAAACTGTTCCCACAAAGTTAGGAGCATGGAATTGTCCAAAATGTCTTGGTATGCTGAAGCATTCAGAGTTCCTTTCACTGGAACTAAGGGGCCAAGCCCAGCTCCTGAAAAACAACCCCACACCATAATCCCCTCTCCACCAAACTTTACACTTGGCACAATGCAGTCAGACAAGTACCGTTCTCCTGGCAACCGCCAAACCCAGACCCGTCCATCAGATTGCCAGATGGAGAAGCGCGATTCGTCACTCCAGAGAACGCGTCTCCCACTGCTCTAGAGTCCAGTGGCGTGTGCTTTACACCACCGCATCCGACGCTTTGCATTGCACTTGGTGATGTATGGCTTGGATGCAGCTGCTCGACCATGGAAACCCATTCCATGAAGCTCTCTGCGCACTGTTCTTGAGCTAATCTGAAGGCCACATGAAGTTTGGAGGTCTGTAGTGATTGACTCTGCAGAAAGTTGGCGACCTCTTTCGCACTATGCGCTTCAGCATCCGCTGACCCCGCTCCGTCAGTTTACGTGGCCTACCACCGCCGTGGCTGAGTTGCTGTCGATTCCCAAACACTTCCATTTTCTTATAATACAGCTGACAGTTGACTGTGGAATATTTAGGAGCGAGGAAATTTCACGACTGGATTTGTTGCACAGGTGGCATCCTATCACAGTTCCACGCTGGAATTCACTGAGCTCCTGAGAGCGACCCATTCTTTCACAAATGTTTGTAAAAACAGTCTGCATGCCTAGGTGCTTGAATTTATACACCTGTGGCCATGGAAGTGATTGGAACACCTGATTCCAATAATTTGGATGGGTGAGCAAATACTTTTGGCAATATAGTGTATGTTAATGAACAAAAAGTAAAAACAGCTGCTGAAGCTGCCATCTTAGCAGATGAGTATATCCTGACCCATAAAGCTGTTAAGGATTATAATTCGAAAGGTGGCCATAGCTCTCGGGTAAAACTAGATTGGATCCTACTGGGAAATATAACGTAGAATATTGTCGCCAGAAGGGACACTGGAAAAACGAGTGTCCTCTGAATACCAAAACTAAATCAGGTAGGAGTAAACAAGAATATTGAAAACCTGTGGCTTTAGCCAGTGTTTCTCAAGGCTGATTTATACTTCGAAACCAGGTCCTCTGCTAAGACGTCCCTGCCCCCTCCGCTGCACCTCTACCAAATTTTAACTGACCGCAGACAGTGCAGCAGACAGGAGGCCGGCTTCTTTTGTTTTTATGACTGAAATTGGGGAAAAGGACTCGTGAAGTTTGACCAGCTAGAAGATCGAGGTGGGCCAGAACGCCGGGACCCTTTTTCCACTTGGATCC
>JAGKQL010001798.1:37808-51145 GCA_018398635.1 Cyprinodon brontotheroides | reverse complement strand
GTTCGCGAAAGTTCGACGTCAACAAAATTGAAAAAGTGCCAAAAATCAGCCTTTGACCCAAAATGGCTGACTTCCTGTAGGTTTTAGAGCATACCTACAATGTAACTTTTCATGATTTGGTGAGATCATGTACCTACCAAATCTCAATCTCTGTGACTTCTACGGTTTTCCCAACTCCCGCGTTGAAACTCTAGAGGGATTTGGCTTTTCGCCCATTTTGAATTCCATTATAATGCGTAAATTTCACTAGGGGGGACAATTTACCTGCCAAGTTTGGTGAGTTTTGAACATGGGAAAGCCTCAAAAAGCTGCTTCTTTTGTGTGGAGAAAAATAAGAATCATTAAAACAATAGGCGGCGGTATTGCTCGGGCCTAAAATAAAACAGCGCGCTGCGCCCTACGCCTGGTATGTAGCGACCCAGCGGGAACCAGCGACCCGCCCGGCTCCAGCTCCTTCCCAGCCTATTCTCCTGCTCTTCAGCCTATGCCTGCTGCTGCTTCCCCTCATCCTCTTCATCACCTGTGCTGCTCCCTCTTCATCCTCCTCTTTCTCCGCTCGGCCTATCGCGCGACCCGCCGGAAGGTGGCGACCCGCTACCCCCTCGGCTTCAGCCAGCGGAAAAAGCGCCGCGCTTCACCTCTGGACCAGCTGAAGACAACCACAGCTTTGGTCAGGAAGGGTTAAACTGGGGATAAAAGATCATATCTGGGGATGAATCTCATCTGTCAGATATTTGCTGTAGCAATCTCAGTTGGTGGGGTCAAAAGTATATATATTCAAAAGATGGAGAAACAGCACTGCAAAACCCACGGTTAGCAGTATTACACCCTACTTTAAATAAAAAATCATTAAAAATCCATAGTTTTACCAATATCCCCATGAAATCACAAATGTCAGGGAACACACATCTTGCATGTCCTAAAATTCTTTTAGATGATTTATTAAATAATTCAAAGAAAGAAAAATCTTTAAGCGTGAATGCCTTATACTGCGAAGCGGTTAAAGAGAATTATATCTTGGCATTATCACATCCCGCCTGACCAACTATTAGAGCAAAAGGAAACATAAGCGTTTGAAAAATCAGGAAGTGACTTTACTGCGCTTTAAAAGGCGCTTTGCTAGTAACCAGCTTGGCAGCAGGGAAAACTGGAAAAGAACGTATTTTGAAAGTTTAGCTCATTTTGGATAAAAGGCTGATTTTTATACAATTTTTTGAAAAGAGGTCGTGATTGCACAACAGGGTGAGGAAATATATAATTCAAAAGGAAATGGCGGAAGCTCTACTCAAAACAAAAATCATTAAAATCCATATGATTTTGCAATAAATCCCGAAAAAAATCACAAATGTCAAAGAACACATCCTGCATGTCCTAGAACTTTACAAAGTTTTTATAATTTAAAAAGAAGAAAAATCTTTAAACTTGAATGCAATATACTGGCGGCAGTTGAAAAACCCATAAGATGCTCAAACATGCATAGATTCACGCCAAACTTGGCAGTCTTTTCTATAATCAAAGGATAAATAAATTGTTCAAAATTTGGCTAGGATTGCTATAAAAACTTTTGAGATACTGTCACCTCCTGCTTAATTACCAAACTTTTGAAAACCGTGAGTGACGGACTTTTGCTAAAGTGTTACGCTAGGCTTACTCATCAAAACAAGAAGCCATTTTCTGCTAGCTCATCCCAAAGTCCTAGCTTTTGAGAAATCGAATCGATTTTAGGAAATATTTTAAATAAAGGAAGAATATTCATAAGGGTACCATTTGATGAGCATTGCTAGGGGCTGAATTATTTCCTGGCATTATCTGTCCACTTTGACCAACTACTGGCGAGAATGCAAACTTTTGAAAAATCAGTGAGTGGACGGACTTTAAAGAAGCGCTTTTGCTATTGTAACCAGCTTACAGCAGGCTTTGTAAAGAACGTATTTTGAAAGTTTTAGCTCATTTGGATAAAATCCAGATTTTATACAATTTTTGAAAACAGGTCAGTGATGCTACAACAGAGTAAAATTAAATTCAAAATGGCCAACTTCCGGTGGGGTTTAGACCATGGGTCCAAGAGGCTTTTAGTTAGGGCCTGGCTGAGGTGGCAAATGTGTTCAAAGTTTCCAATATTCTAGGACCAAAAACGGCTTGGGGCTGGTGGTTTGAAGTTTGTTATTTACCAGTTTTAGTCCGTGAGGCAGACACCCTGTCTACTTTTAAGGCTAGGCTTAAAACTTTCCTTTTTGATAAAGCTTATAGTTAGAGTGTCTCAGGTTATCCTGAGCTATCTCTATAGTTCTGCTGCTATAGGCTTAGACTGCTGGAGGACATAGGGACCCCTTTTCATCATTCTGCTTCATTCTCTCTCTATTCTCCCACTCTGCAGAATCTGTTAGTTCAATCTCTAACCTTCTGTTCTCTCTGCTTTTCCTCAGAGTAGCTTCGCCTCATCTGTTCCTGTTTGGCTGTGACGTCATCCTGGAAAGAAACATCAGCTGTGCTGCTTCCATCAACACCCTTGTTTATAGATGTTGGAGATCGGCCTGTTTTCCAGTGTGGTCCAGTTTCTCTGACCGTGACTGAGTGGATGTGCTCTCTTCATCCTCTGGCATGGGAGCTGGCTCGGAGCTCGTCTGCCTGGCTGTGTGTTTCCTGGATGGGCCCCCTTTTTACAGCTGCTTTTTGTGTCTCTGCTTCTGTCTCCTTGAACCCCAGTCGGCCTCGGCAGATGGCCGCTCACACTGAGCCTGGTTCTGCTGGAGGTTTCTTCCTGTTAAAAGGGAGTTTTTCCTCTCCACTTTCGCTACAAGCATGCTTAGTGTGAGGGATTGTATTTGAGTCAATGAGTCGATGTAATCAATTGGTTTTCCTTAGATAGAAAACTTTGTATCAATTTGACTGTGTGATCTGGTTGAACTGTGCCTTGAGAGGACATGTGTTGTGAATTTGGCGCTATATAAATAAACTGAATTGAATTTAACCCAAATGCAGAACACCACGGAGACAGAGTAAAAGTTAACAACTGTTTATTGAGAGATTCACACAATAAAGTTATTTGCACTGATACTGGAATGGGTCTGGGACTGGAAACACAGGGCTCTCTGCAGAGAGGGACAGTTTGATTAGCCAAGTAGCAGAGGAGTCTTGACAGAGCTTGTGATTGATCTGTACCTGATGGTAGTTCAGACTGAGCGTTGGAGAGAGGGAACCAGAAGGGTCCGGAGACTGAGGGTTCAGCAGAGGATTTAGCAGCGGCAGGACTTGACTTCAGACTTGAGAGGTTCAGACCTTGAGTTGTTTCCCTAGTTCTCTCCAGAGAACTAGCTTGCAGGTTAAGGCTTTTGATCTTCAGCTTTGGCTTCACAGAGCAGGCAGGCAGGTCCTTAAATGTGAGCTCCTCCAGAGCTCTTGAGTGAATAAGGTCTTCCTAGGAAGGTAAGACGACAAAGGCAGGTTAGAATCAGGTTGGCTTTCAGAGTTGTCAGAGATTCAGGCAACAGGTTTGGCTCAGGCTTGCTAACCATAACTGTTTAACACTCTGGCACTGAAGGGAAGTTCAGCCGCTGCTTATAAAGCTGGTCTCCTGATGAGATGATCAGCCGCAGGTGTGCTGGTGGCTTCAGCTCAGAAGACCCAGGGACGCCCTCTGCTGGAGAAAGGTGGCAGATCTCCAGATTACAACACTTTAAGCTTCTTCCGAACACAAATTGTCCTGAACATAAGTGGAACATTGAAGAACATGAACTGTTCTTCTGAACATGGCCTCTCTTGCCTATATCTTGCTGCTAGAGACCTGGCAGCGCTTCCTCTCACATAGCTGAGCCACATTTGGCTTGAGGGAGGAAGCAGTTGAGACCCTCAGTATGGCTTGAAGATGATCATCAGTGAGTCTGGACATGTACTTGGACTTATTGAAGTTCAAGGTGGAAAGAGCATTTCGCACAAGTATGTGCTCCCAAAAAGGTACATGGTCCGCTTGAAGATTCGGGAAAGCTCAGGGAAGCCGGGGGTCAATTCTCTCAAAAACTGCCCAAGCTTGTCTGCTTTTCCATCTACATCTCTGAACTTGGCTTTGAGCTCAGAGTTGCACTGCAGGTCAATGAGCTCCATTTGAAGCACAGGTGGGGCATCTTGCATATCAAAGGAGAAAGGGTCTGCAAAAATTTGAAATGTGGCTCTGTGCGTCTTGAAGTCTGAGAATCTGTGATCAAATTCCTCCTGCATCTTCAAAATGGCATCAACATACTTCTTATCACTGAAGGGTGTGCCTGCATCCATGAGTGCCTTGCATGTTGGGAAATGGCACAGGTTTTTCTGAGAGCTGGGCTTTCCATAACACAAGCTTTGTTGAGAATGCCCTAATGTTGTCATATGCAGCACTGACAAGTTGCCCCTGGCCTTGTAACTTCTTGTTCAGTACATTAAGCTCATGTGTGATATCAACAAGAAAAGCCAAATCCATGAGCCATTTGGAATCACTCAGCACAGGAACAGTCGCCCCATCCTTCTCCATGAAGGCTTTCCCTTCTTCCCTAAGCTCAAAAAAATCTCTTCAATACATTTCCCCTGCTGAGCCAACGTACCTCAGTGTAGTAAAGCACATCCCCATATTCTGAGTCCATTTCCTCTAAAAAAGCACGGAACTTTCTGTGCTTTAAGCGCTTGGATCAGATTTGGTTGATGCATTTCACAACAACAGACATCACATTGTCAAACTTAAAGCATTTGCCCCAAAGGGTCTGCTGATGGATAATACAGTGCAGAGCAATAGCCTCCTCCACACCCTGCTCTTCCAGTTTTTTTTGAACAAGTGCCACCAGTCCATTTTTCCTCCCTGTCATTGATGGTGCTCCATCAGTAGTTATTCCAACAAACCTCTTCCATGGAAACCGGCATTCTCACTGGTATCACACAGCTGGTGAAATATCTCCTGAGCAGTGGTGTGGCCATGCATTGGAAGTACTGTGAGCAACTCCTCCATCTATTCAAAATTGTCATCAACACCACGGACATAGATTGCAAGCTGGGCAGTGTCGGTGATGTCTGTGGTCTCATCAAGAGCGACGGAGTATACACTGAAACATTTGGCTTTAGCACACAGTTGATCATAGATGTCACTTGACAGGTCAGAAATGCGCTCTGCCACGGTGTTGGCAGAAAGGGCTGATGTTGCTAAACTGACCTTTCTTTTCCGGACAGACTATACTTGCAGCCTGTAATATGCACTTTTTGACAAATTCACCTTCTGTGAATGGCTTTCCTGCTTTAGCAATCATCTCACTAACCACATAGCTTGCTTCAACTGCTGCATTATTCTCTTTGGTTGCTTTCTTGAAGAAATCATGTTGCCTCAGTAGACATGCTTTAAGATTGGAAACCTGGTTGGCTGTTGGGATCTGGAGGTTTGTCCACTTTCTCCACCAGAGGGCGCACAAGATCTCCTGGAGCATGAGCCGACCGCACCACCTGTCTCTCATCTGCTTATCATGAGATCCGTACTTAAGGAGGCTGGCTCAGCCTGAATAAAGATGGATCTCTGCCACCCTATCGATTACAGAGGAGTAAACCAAATTACTGTCAAGAACAAATACCCGTTATCCTTGTTAGCTTCAGCCTTTGAACCCGTCCAAGGAGCAACTGTGTTCACTAAGTTGGATTTGAGAAACGTCTATCACCTCCTCAGAATCAGAGAGGGAGATGAATGGAAAACTGCATTCAAGACTCCACTAGGTCAGTTTGAGTATCTGGTAATGCCTTTTGGTCTGACCAACGCCCCCGCTTGTTTTCAGGTCCTGATAAAAGATGTTTTGAGAGATTTTTTGAATATACCGTAAATCCTCTAATATAGGCCCGGGCCTTTATTTCACTCAAGTGCATCGCGGTCCAGGCCTTTATTGGAAAGAGGCCAGAATTAGAGACAGGCCTCTATTGCTATTTGAGCAAAACAGACTATCAGTGGAATGAATAAAAATGAGATTTTGTGTCTATTTGAACCTATAAAACACTAGGTTAATTTATTGAAAAAGTACAGTTACCATGTCTCGCTTGGTTTGAAGTAAAAAAGAAAAAAAAATCCTCCAATTCTGTTTAATTCTCCTCCTCAGTTTCCTCCTCCTCTTCATCTCTCCCTTTAATCTCCTCATCACTCGCGCTGCTCCTCATGTTCTGCTGCGTGTCTGTTCTCTTCCTCGCGCAGACGGGCAGCAGTCAGGGCCTGTCGTCCAGCAGCGCAGGGCTGTGGTACTTGTATGTTACTACCACAAGTATAATGTTGAGGTATGCCCAGAAAAAACGTTTATAGCCCCGGCCTGTATGAGAGACCGGCCATTATTTACCTCCTCTGACAGCAAGACCGGCCAATGTTAGAGTCCCGGCCGCTAATGGAATACAGGCCAATATTAGAGAATTTACGGTATTTGTTTTTGTCTATGATCTACTCCAAGAACATTTCTGAACATAAGAAGCATGTCCGTCTGGTTCTACAAAGACTTCTTGAAAACAAACTGTTGTCAAAGCTGAAAAATGTGAGTTTCATCGCCCATCTGTCACTTTCCTAGGTTTTGTGCTCGAGCTGAGGAGCTGCTCTAGAAGAAGCAGATCAAGGTTCTGGACTGGCCCACTCCCGAGAACCGAAGACAACTACAAAGATTTCGGGGTTTCAAACTTATTGGAGGTTCATCGGCAACTACAGCCAGAGAGCTCAGACTCTGACTGCATCAACTTCTGTCAAAAAGACTTTTCACTGGTCTGCGGAGGCTGAGGCTGCCTTTAAGAAACTCAAAGCTCTGTTTTCTAATGCACCCATCCTCATCCAACCGGACCCCTCCAAGCAGTTCATTTTGGAGGTGGATGCTTCTGATTCTGGGGTGGGGGCAGTTTTGTCCCAAGTTTCTGATTCTGACCAAAGAGCTCACCCATGCGCATTTTTCTCCCGCAAACTCTCTCCTGCACAGCAAAATTATGACGTCTGAGACAGAGAACTCCTCGCCATTAAACTGGAAGAATTAGCTCTGGAAGAATGGCGGCATTGGCTGGAGGGCGCAGAGCATCCCATTCTGGTATGGACAGATCACAAGAATTTATCATACATTCAGTCTGCAAAAAGATCCAATCCCCGTCAGTCCCGTTGGTCTCTGTTTTTCTCCAGATTCAACCTGATCATTTCATACCGGCCCGGTTCCAAGAACATTAAACCCGACTCTCTTTCACGCCTCTATTCTCCTGAAAGACCTGAAACTCCTGATTCCATTCTCCCTGCCAGCTGTACGGTTGCTACAGTCTCCTGGGAAATTTCTGATCAGATAAAAATGGCCCAAGTTTCTGAACCCGACCCTGGTAACAGTCCACCCAACAGAACTTATGTTCCCTCCGCAGTCAGGTCCTGTCTCATCCACTGGATGCATTCTTCAAAATTTTCAGCTCACCCCGGTGTAAGCAGAACCATAGCCCTGATCTCTCGCCGTTTCTGGTGGCCATCCCTCCATAAGGATATGACGGAGTATGTCCTAGCCTGTCCCGTCTGCGCTCGCAATAAACCATCACATCAACCTCCCTCTGGTCTTCTCCTCCACTACCTGTTCCGTCTCACCCCTGGTCTCACATTTCCGTAGATTTTGTTACCGGATTACCTGCATCCAGATGTATGACCACCATTTTCACCATCATTGACCGTTTTTCTAAAGCCTGCCACCTTGTTCCTCTAAGAAAACTTCCCACAGCTTTCCAGACAGCTCATCTCCTCGTCAAACACGTTTTCAGACTACATGGAATCCCCCAGGAAATCCTGTCGGACAGAGGGCCACAATTCACCGCACAGGTCTGGAAACATTTCTGTTCTGCTCTTGACACTAACATATCCCTAACATCTGGTTACCATCCACAGTCCAATGGTCAAACTGAACGTCTCAACCAGGAACTGGAATCAACCCTCAGGTGTTTTACGTCAACCAACCCGATCTACTGGAGCCAATATCTGCACTGGGTGGAGTATGCAAATAATTCACACACATCATCTGCAACCGGTCTGTGTCCTTTCGAGATCTTCCTAGGATATCAGCCACCCTTGTTCCCCGCCGACGAAAAAGAAATCTCAGTACCATCTGTTCAGCATCACATCCGCCGTTGCCACAAGATTTGGAAGGACACTATTGCCGCTGTGAACCAGACATCTGCCCAGAACAAAAAATTTGCAGACCGCAAACAACGCCCAGCTCCAACCTACACACCCGGACAACAGGTTTGGCTATCCACATCGTCCCGTAGTTCCTTCCAGGTTCATCGCTCCTTACAAGATCGAATCCATTATCAACCCATCTGCCGCCTCACTGCATCTGCCACCACCGCCCCGATCCATCCCACATTTCAAGCCTCCCAGGTAAAACCTGTCCTGACCACCTCTCTTTGCCCTCCGTCCGACTCCCCTCCTCCCGCCCGGGACATTGATGGTCACCCTGCGTACACTGTCCGCCGGATCGTAGACTCCCGTCGCCGGGGCCACGGTTGGCAGTACCTGGTCGACTGGGAGGGCTACGGTCCGCAGGATCGAACTTGGGTTCCTGGCTCTTTCATTCTCGACCCTGCACTCATCACCGAATACCGTGAGTCTCTGCCATCTACATCCTTTGGACCGCCAGGCGGCGGTCGTGCCTTAGGGCTGGAGTTACTGTTGGAATCTGGAGGTTTGTCCACTTTCTCCCCCAGAGGGCGCACGAGATCTCTGGGCAGGCAGAGCGCACCCTGTCTCATCTGCTCATCAGGAGATCCGTACTTAAGGAGGCGGAGGGCTTCACTCCAGTGCCAGAGTGTTTGCCAGTAACGGTTAGCAAGCCTGAGCCAACCTGCCTGTCTGTGAACTCTGACTTTCTGTAAACCAAACCTGATCCCGTTTTTCTCCTCTCTGCCTCCCAGGTTGATCCTGCCTGAATACCTGAAACTCCTGGAGAGTTCTCTGCCGGGTGATCTGTCTGAGCCGCGCCTTCAGTGACTCTGGAGAGTGTGCCCTCAGCCAAGTACTCCAACCGCCAGCTCTCAGAAGACACACAAGGAAAATCCCACCAGTGATCTGCCTGCACTCAGCAAGCTCTGTTGGGTCAAGCCTCAGCTCCTGCTTTCAATGTCATCACCCTCATGTTCTCTCTCTGCAGTTTCTATACTCCATTTCCGAACAGGTACAGACCTGAACACTCACAACCTGCAAAAGACCTGGACCTCCACTAATCTCTCTGTCCTCCTCAGCAGTGAACCCACTCGTGACCAGTCAGGCCCCCTCTTGTACTTATATAGCGCCTTTATTCAAGTTAGGAGACCTGACCAAAGCACTTTACACTACATTCATTCACCCATTCACATGCACACTCACACACTGATGTGTGGCAAGCTACATTGTAGCCACAGCTGCCCTGGGGCTCACTGACAGAAGCCAGGCTGCCGTACACTGGCGCCACCGGGCCCTCTGACCACCATCAGTAGACAATGCAGGTGAAGTGTCTTGCCCAAGGACACAACGACAATGAAAGTCGGAGTCGGGGCTTGAACCGTCAACCCTTCGATTACAGGGCTAACTCCTACATCCAACGCCACTGTCGCCCTATCTTGGATCTCAACATACTTTGTACATTTATTATTAATAAATCTTAGAACTTTTTCATCTGCCTCCGAGTGTTCTGCATGTGGGTTAGACACATTAATCAGAACATGACATTGGCTCTCTCATATAAAAAAAAAGTTGGAAATATTGCATTTCCAACTTTTCCTGAAATTGTCTGTGCTCATCACAAACCTTCCTCTTCACTGCAGGCTTTGAAAAAGACATATTTGGGGCTGTAGTATATATGACCCCACTTGGTGTCACTGTCGCGTTCGAGTTTCAATCAAGTGTTTAGCCGACGCACAAAGAACGTCATTTCCGCAATGTGCGTCATTTCCGCTTCTTATTCTTAGAACGACAGTACGGCGGCCGGTGGATAAAACCCTGGTAACAGTTATGCAAGTGTTCAAGTCGGTATTTATAAATGGTAGATAACAGATAACTTTGCTCTGGGACTCTGACACAAAACTGGTCGGGACCAGGTTTAATGAATGAAACTTCGAGTCTCTGTCCTCTTCCACGGGCACAGACAGGAAATCACTCCCTCATTCAATCGATCAGCGGGCCAGTTTTGCCGTAGAATTCCGCCGTCTTTGATTTAAAAAAATATTTTTCATCACTTTTCAATATTATTCTTATTATCATATAACATGGCATGTCCTTTTGATGAGGATCCCATTGATAAAAGTGCAGCATTAATCCACAGAGAACTGAATATCGCGAGCGGATCATTAGACCCCGCGTAGATGAATTATATCCTGATTCCTGAAAACTAATTTATTTATTTATTTTTAATTAGACTGTGTGGCTTTTAATCAGGTGCGCTCTGTAGTCCGGAATTTACGGTAGTCATTTTGTTCTGCCGAGCAGCAATTAAAAACCTTTTTTTGGAACTGTTGTGAACGCAGTGAGCTGGGACGAATGTCCGCGTGTGTCCAATAGAAAGGAGGCAGCCAGCCAGGAACGGACAAAAACGCTCCATGGTAACGCTGCTGTAACTTTCACTCACTTAGAAATGTTTCTCTGCTTGCATCGCCGATTTCCCGCCCTCAAGAGCCATACACCACCGTGATTGGCCGGTTTGTTCAGCTCCGCACAAAACTCTGTACACTGCCGTTCATATCAAACTCGCGGGCCGCACTAACATTAAACTTTAATAACAAGGCGGGGGCCACAAACTCGCGGCCCGGGCCAATTGCGGGCCGCGAGTTTGAGACCCATGGCCTAGTGGTTAAGAGCACTGTGCTTGGGCTCTGGGAAGGTTGCATGTGCAGTTTGATCCCCACAGCCTCCATTCTGGGTTCCTGGGCTAAACCCTTAACCCCTGATTGCTCCCTGGGCACCACACACTGCAAGCCCACTGCTCCCCAATGCAGAGAACAAATTCACACACAGTCACCAAGGGATGATTTGAGATCCAAAGACAATCAAGAGGGGAATCCAAGAATCGGTCAGAGTCAGATTTATGTGTCCAGAGACAATCCAGGGGATTGTGGGTAAGGGCACAGAAAAAAGGTCAGAGATCCAAAACCCATCTATGACAGGTCTGACAGGTTCAGGCAGATTGAGAGGCAGAATCAAGTCAGAATCAGACAGGCAGAAAGGTAACAATCCTGACTAAATTCAGCAAAATAATCTGGCACTAGTGACTGGTTCTGAGAACTGGTTTGACGGGGCATCAGTCCATCAGGGCATTCAGGTGAATCTGATGGACGCATCAGTCCATCAGGGCATTCAGGTGAATCTGATGGACGGGCATCAGTCCATCAGGGCATTCAGGTGAATCTGATGGACGGGCATCAGTCCATCAGGGGGCATTCAGGTGAATTCCGATGGACGGGCATCATCCATCAGGGGCATTCAGGTGAATCTGATAGACGGGCAGAGCTGACAGGTGTGTTAAATGATAAATTAAACCAGCACTAGTGCCAAGAATTATGACACCATGAGCCCCCAGTCACCATCTGCGTCAAGGTCAGCCACACCAAGTGTGGTGCTGCTGGAGGTTTCTTCCCGTTAAAACTGTAGCAGGTAGAGAAGCCTTTTCTCAGAGAGAAGGTGAGAAAAGGCTGATACTGTTCTTTGCTAACTCATGCCTCATGCTTCATGTGCTCAATGTAAATCACTGGTTGAAAGGCTTTAGTGATTGACAGACTGACTATTGAGCCTTTATATTTACATTATTTATTGCTTTATCTTGTTTGCTTTTGAGTGTGAAATATTTTTGCTTCTGAAGTGCAAATTAGCATTTGGGACGTTTATTTGAAAATTTTTTTCTATTAATGGAAAAGAGGAGCTATAAATAATCTTTTTGTGTTTCAAGTAAAGTGAAACCGCCAAACAGAGGATAATGGTGACTCTTGAAATCGGTCTAGAACCTCCACTGCTATCATCAAAACTTTGAACAGAAGCAGCAGCTGCACAGAACTGAGAGCTTTAAGCTCAATGAAAATAAAAGAGCTATGTTTATATTGTAGCTTCATCAATTCATTTTAACTGAATCACTTCCTCAACCTAAAAAAAAAGGTTTAAGCCTCACAGGAAGAGAGGGGTTCTAGTTGCTGTCTACTACAGTCACTGAAATAAATACACACTGAGAGCTGCAATGAAGGAAGCATCTGTCAGAGTGCTCCTCTGTAAGTACAACAGTTATTTCTCATTATTATCCAGTAATGGTGGAAGCTGTGCAGGTTTCCAGCTAGAAAGCATTGACTTTTGTTTCTTAAAGACTTTTTAAATGATAAAATGCTTAATGGGAAACGCCACTTTTTTTACATTGGTCCCTTGATTTTACGTTATTACATCATGTTCTACTCACCCATATGAGTTTAGTGTCATTTGGAGCCGTTCTGAAGATATTCCGTTAGGTTATATCCAAGTAACAACTTCCTGTGGGCAACGACTTGAAGGGACAAACTAAACTGTTCATCATTTATTCTTTATGGTACGCCAGCATTCAGAACATGGAGGCGAGTCACTGTAGTAGTTTGTGCCTTCAAGTTGTTGCCCAGAGGAAGACGTTACTGGATATAACCTGACGGAATATCTTCAGAACGACTCCAAATGACACACAACTAATATAGGTGAGTGGAACATGATGGAATAACGTAAAATCAAGGGCCCAATGTAAAAAAGCGGCGTTCCCCTTTAATATTTCATAGGGATGTATGCAGAGTTTTATCCTTTAATCTGAGCAGGTTGATTCTTGTATAATTTAAATCCTCCTTTTACTTTATATTTAATTAAAAGCAAACAATGTGAGCAGGTATAAAGCCTTGTTTGATAAAAATGTTATGTCTCTGCTATTATTGTGTGTTTGTTTCAAACACAAAGATGTACTAAAACCTTTTTTTTATTTGACAGCTACATTACACTTGTTTTATGGCTCATTATTACTGTTTTGCATCAAACTTGACTGTTTTTATTTTTCACTATGGTTGAGTGAATGTGGCTCTAGTGTAAAGAGATTTAAACGTAGAAGGTCCTAATTAAATTAGAATATTTACCATTCATAAAGCAAATATCACATAAAAAGGCAATAATTAAAAAAAAAACTTTTAGGAAGGTTAAAATCCTATTTTCAGTTTTTATTTGGAGGGACAGGGTTACAAAATATTTAACTCTGAAAATTGGATGAAATGGAATTCATATTTAGTATTTAAAGGTCATGGTAATAATTGGCTAATATAAATTATTAGAGTTCATAACTTGAAAAAAAAACAGTCAGAGAATAATTAGAACCATGTGACTCAGAATATGT
>JAGKQL010001798.1:23533-36421 GCA_018398635.1 Cyprinodon brontotheroides | reverse complement strand
TCATCAGGACTGAGCCCAAAGGTCACATGACCCTCCACCATGTGACCCGCTCTGATGAAGGCCTCTACAGGTGTAACATCAGGGGTTATGGAGAGTCTCCATCCAGCTGGATCTATGTTGAAGGTCAGCAGCTTCTCTCTCTGCTTCAACCTTCATTATAAAGGAAGAATAAATAAAATACCTTTGGTTCCTGTTTGGGAAACCCTCCATAACTCCTCCATCTGCATCAATCCATCCTTCACCTCCACCCCTTTCTGTATCTCTCCTCCTGATTTCCTGTTTCTTCTCCACACCAGCTCTGTCTCCCATCCTTTAGTCTCCCTCCTGCCCTGCATATTCCCTCTGCTTCTCTGTGTTCTATAGTTTCTCAGAGGAACTATAATGATGAGACCCAAGCTTGTAGTTTTCTCTATAAACTTTGTAAATGTTGACATGTTTGTCTCTAACTGCAACTTATTTAATCATTTACTCCACATCTCTCTGGGACAGACCGCAGTGACTGTGTTGCGTGGCATAACAGGTCTGTATAGTTTTACTTTATCCTATATTGGTTAAAGGGTTTCTAGATAAATTCTGGTCATTTTACACCTTTCATCTTTTGCAGTATTCCTTTTTGGAAACATAATGAAGCTTTTCTCCCCATACCTGCTGATACTGAGGGTCGGGTTAATTATCAATCTACTTTGTCATCTGTGGGTAAAATTGATTTTTGGTAGAAAATCCGAACCTCTTGGCAGAGATTGAAGAATAAAGCAAATTTGCAGTGTCCCTTATAAACTGTGAAACTCCTGCATAATCATAATAAAAGCAATGTATATGCCCGAAACAAATTGAGCTATATGGCAATTGCCATACTGCTACACTTGTGAAAGTAAAATCTGTTTGACTTTTTTTGGCATCAAGACAATTATTCTTATTGCCACATTGGCAGACAGGACACTGTTTAAAAAAAGAATAAAACAAACTTCATGTGATCTTTCTCTTTAGTCCCAGTTATAAGTGGTTTTATTGTAAATATTCTGAAGGTGATCAAGATATGCCTCGTTTAACCAACTAACAGACTGTTGCAGGAGTCTAAGGGAGAAATAAAAGCATTGATGATTAATTCTTCTTCTGTTTTATACAAAATATCTTTGTTTAAATCTCTTCAAATGGGATTTAAAATAATTTCTATCAAACAGTAAAAGCACTGTGAAAGAGAACACTTGATTTTTTTTTACCACATTTACTGAATTTTTTAAATAGTCACATCTATGATCTGATCAATAAGATCTATAAAGAGGCTCAGTGAAGGAAACCTGTGTTACTGTAACCTGTGTTACTACTCTGTAAGGAAACATGATCTATGTTGGTCTTCAGGTCAACACATGTATTTATGAGGCTGACAAAAGTATCAACAGGATCATTAGTGACAGTGATTGAACAAACTGGCTCTGAGCTCTGAAACTCTATGTGAACTATCTCTATATGCATCACAGTCAGAGGTTTTATTCTCTCTGCAGTTCAGCCTACAGAACAGAGTCACACTATAAAGCAGAGTCTATAAACTTTCCTCTTTCCACATGTTTCTTAGATGTTTGATCATCTTGTTTATATCTGACTGTAAGACTGGAGGAAACAGAACTATAAGAGAGAAAATAAATGGATTTATTTTTTGTTACTGATGCATCAAAATATCTTTATACCAACAATGTAAAATGAAGGATTTAAGTTAAAAAAATTACTGTCTTTATGATTGGACCAAAACTAAATATTTATCTTTGGATCTTTTCAGAGACACCAACCACTCCCTCCATCCATCATCATCACTCCTTCCTCTGGCCAGACTCCCCACCATAGTAGCTCCTAATGTATCTATTGGTCCTAATGTTATGGTTATTATTATTATTATTATTATTATTATATTCACTTTGTTCTCAATCCTTCTGGTTCTACTGGTGAGATCCCATAAATGCTGTAAATCTGATGGTGAGCCACTCATATTTTCACTTGTTTTGAACATTGGCTCAATTTTTTTACATATTCCGTTTGTTAACAGGCTTAATGAGCTCAGATGTTTATCTGCTTTATTCCAGGTAACAATGTGATAAAAGGAGAAGCTAACATCACCTACAGTGACCTGGAAATCCTCCCTAACCAGCAGCAGCCACTCAGAGGCAGCAGAGGTAATGCATCACCAAACCTGAACTGCTTTGAAGGACCAAAACAAACACAGTAGATCAGGAAAGTAACCACAGAGCTGCACTTTCAACTTTTAGCTTTGCTTTAGCCTTTTCCCAAATGGTATCACATGAATCTCTTTCCTATGATTTCTTCATATACCCCAATATGGCGACGTAGAAGTTTTCTTCATGATTTCAGTAGATTTAATCAGTGAACCTGATGCCTCCCAGTATTTAAGGAGGGGGGGGGGGGTGCTGGGCACCGCCCAATCTCAGACACTCTGTAGTGGGAGAAACACAGGTAAGTGACCCGCGATCATCTGACAGAAGATTATCTGAGTTGGTCACTTACCTGGTTTAACAGTCCAGACCAAGAATGTCCCAGTGCTGCAGTCCCAGAGGTCATGCTGGAAGCCGATCCTGGTCAGGGATCCAGAACAGACAGGAACAGACAGAACAGGCAGGATCCAGATCAGGCAGGAACAGAGAACAGGTGGCAGGGATCCAGACTTCCAGGCATCCACAGGCTCCCAGGAGGGTTCAGAGTCTGACTGGGACCAGAAGCATGACCAGGTGGTCACGTACAGGAGCAGCCAGGATCAGGTGCAGACAGGGGCAGGCTTATTGGAAGAGGCAGGTCGCGGAACCGAACTTGAAGCAGACTTTAAACTGGTCTCACTCCTGGAGCCAGGCTTACTGAGATAAAACTGAACCTCCCACATATTGAGCCAAAACCCAGAGTACTCTCGGGGGAGGAACAGTGGATCGATCAGAGGAGACGAAAGACAAACACAAAACCCTCTTTCCACTGGCTGCTAGGATCCAGGACATGAACCATGAACTAAAACTGACATGACAGACTGACAGAAAGACAGCAATGGAAATTATCTCTAGCCCTGAATGCTCAGGCTGAACTGAATATAAACCAGAGGAAACAGGTGATAGGAATGAGGGGACCGCAAACAGGCCAGGTCATGACATCTTTAGGCCAGAGTGAGACTTTGTCATGATCTGCCCTGATAGCTGGCCTTAATTGTTTTGGTCAGGATTCACCTGCTTTATTCTTAATGCCTGGCCTGCCCTAATCACCTCTCACCCTATTTAAAGTAATCTGGAACCAACTTTGTAGCACTAAGAACTAAATTTCATATATCTACAAATCACTTATCATTTTAAGTCGCTGTTTTAACATATATTTACTTGACCAAAATGTATTTCAGAATTTTTTTCATAGAATTTTCTTATCTAAATAAGAAATTACTACTTTTATTTAACTGATTATTGATGCAACGCTTGGATACGTATGAGTCGGATGTTGATGAGAACCTCACGCAGGAAGTTGTTTTCTCCCACATCCTGATACCGTGGGAATATTTTTCCCATTGGACTTATAAAATGGGGGCAGACATGTACCCGATAATACACTGACCACTTGAAAAACCGTGGCGAGACGGTCCGAGCTCAGTAACTGCAAGAATGCGCTTATCGGTATTGTGTAAATGGGAAAGCAAGCCGAGCTGAACCTTGCAGCTACAGGGCAACCGAACTAGAGCTAACTCGCAGACCAATTCCACTAGGTGGGCTCGGTTTTCCCTGGTTCGGTTCTCTGATAACAAGGCGCATGAGCCGGCAGCTTCATCTCCGTCTGGCTGCACATGCATGATTCACACTCCCTTTCCAGTAGTTGGCCCTTCATGCTCCCTCCAGAAACAGAAGAATAAGAACAACTTCTTCTTCAACTATAAACAACAATCCCGAAATCTTCTCCACGCAACATTTTAAATAATGGCATTTTAAATAGTAACACCAAAGTACAGCAATAACAATCAAGCATAACTTTTTCTGAATGTGAAGGGCGCCGCCATTTTGATTTGCTTGATTCTACTCCTCCTTCGTCTTCTTCTTGTGTTTTATGGCGGTTGGCAAACAACTTTTGGTGCATTACCGCCACCAACTGCTTGATTTCCTCCTTCAATACTGGCAGTAATACCGCAGATCGTCACTTTCAGGGAGGCTAGGAGTAGAGGAACCGAGATAGCGTGATGTGTAAACGTAGTCGTCAGAACCGAGCTTGGCCTGGTTAACTATTCCGAGCTCGGACAGGTCCAGCATAGATCGATTTTTTAAGGGTAGTGTAAATGGGGCTATGTACAGAACTGTTTTTGATAGACTTTTAGGGGCAGTTTCTCGTGCAAGATTCTCTTTGTCGCCACAAATTCCCTGGCTGAGGACGAGCTCATTTCTTTTTCTTTTGAATCTGTTAATTAGACAATAACTGGCAGCATTAGGCCTACTGCCTTTAAAATGATGAACAGTAACAATTGGATTACTGAGATTTAAAATGTATTTATTTAGACAGCAAGAAAATTTATTTGAGATATTACTAATATTATTTTGGATATTTTAAAGTGAAATGTTAATTTTAGATAGAGGTGTGAAATGTTAACTTGGGAAGAAATGCATTTGAGATATCTGAAATACATATCAAGTAAATCTAAATCGGCCTGCCATAGTTATGGCTGGAACTTGTGAAAATAATGTGACACCAATAATGTCACGATAAATATTTTTTGAAATACAAAATTTACATAACAGAGACAAACAAGACAATCCAGAAGGTGGAGCTGAAGCCTGTGTTTAGGACATGCTCAGGATTCAGGATATCAGAACTCTGAAGAGGTTCAGAGGGGAAATCAAGGTCGGTAACAGGAAACAGCTCCAAGTTCAGCTGACACGCAGAATCCAGCAGGAGTCCAAAAATGGTTCAGGCAAACAGATCAGAATCCAGAACAGGCAGGCTTTAGAGGTGGAACGCAGAACAGTCAGATCAGGCTCAGAATCACTAACAGGTAACACTGGACAACTCTAACCACTGGCTTGAAAATATCTGGCACTGATGACTGGAAGCAGGCAGGTTAAATAGAAGCTGGAGCAGGTGGATCATAAGAGCAGTATGAGAAACCAGGCAGAGTTAGACAGGTGAATGAAATGAGTAATTAAGCCCGTGATCAGCGTCAAGATCATGACACAGACATGCAGAAAAAGCCCAGTGTGTTGGCACCATTTATTCATTGTCCAAAGCTTAAAGGCAGGAAGAAGGTTAAAAAGGCAAATGTGGATGAATACAAAAAATAACTTTATATAAACAGAGATAGATAATAATACAGCCAAGAGTTCTGAGAAATTAAAAGTGTAAATAGCAGGAGTGGAGAACATCAGCTTATTTTCTGTTGACAGAGGCTGAAAATGGAAATTAAAACATATCCGAGCTAAATTGATACAAACAAACACATGTTTAAGTATCAATGAACAAGACCAATAAGGTCAATAAGACCAATGGATACAGTCCCTTCAGAGCAGCAGAACATGTTTGATGGGTTTAAAAAAAGACAATGTTGTTGAAACTGAACCATCATAGTTTCCACGTCAGTGTGGTCTAATGGTGTCAGAATAAATGTGTGAACAAAGCATGAATCTAAACTCTGTTTACTTCTGTTTATTTGGAGATAAACTGCTCTGCGGTTTCTGGTTCACAGAAACATTCATATATTTAAATGTTTGTCATTAACAGCAGCAGATAAAAAAAACAACTTGTGATGCTATCTTGATTGGGTTTTAAGTATAAATCGTGACTTTATCATCAAAGTTCTTCTTTTCAGGCCAATGCAATGATCTGACACCCACAATAATATAAGCTGTATTATTGTTCCTTAGATAAAGATCCAGCTGCAGTTTACCTTGCAGTGAGGACAGAGGACATCAGCTATGGACAGATAAACAAAGCAAAGAGGACCAGAGGTACAGATTTAAATAACACAAAACAATCTTGGAATAAAAAAAAGAAAAAGTTGTGTAATTCTTCAAGCCAGCGCTGGTTAAATATTGAATAGAACACACAATGGGTTAATTGAACCCAACAATTTGAGTTGAGTCCATTAACACAGGTTGTTCATCTAACTGGGTTGTTTATAAAACCCAATCAAGGCCACATATTGACTGCTGGGCTGTTTAAACCCAGCAACTGAGTTATTAACATATCATAATTTTACATATTATAAGATATTTTATAACTATTATACCATGTCAAAATTATGATAATCATTATAATGTAATGTAACTTTTCTTAAAAGGTATAAGTGGAGTGCATCGTCCAGTATTTTTTAAATGATCAGCCCTGTCCACTTTTAAAAAAATTGCACATGCACAACCCCTGTACCTGCTCCTGAGAGGGAACACCTATTAATCCAGTGCCAGAGCGTGCAGGAGCCCATTTCTCCCAGTGCACGCTCTGTTTTGAAAAGCCAAGCTGTTTGGGATCGCTCATTAGGGGCTTCGATATTGTTCAAAAATTTTCGGTGCCAGTACCAATACTGATACCTTCTATAATTTCGATACCAGTTCCTGAACGATACTTTTTTCGACACCAGTTTTATAATATCAATTCAAAAAAGAAAATTACACCACATAATGTGCGCCAAATCTTGAGTTTTATTTTTGTTTTTTCCATTTGCATTTTAACTCCTGTACATAATTTTTATTTCAGTGAAGAAGTGTTCACGCTTCAGCAATCCTTCGCCCGTGTACGCCCTGCTTCCTCTGCGGCATGCAAACGCCCACAGCCCGATCCCACTTTCCATGGACAGCCAATCGCTGGTAAGGGGTCTGAGCGCTCCCTACAGAAATAATATTAAATGCTGGGAATGAACTGACTGCACCGATTGGCCTTGCTTGATTTTCCGTTCTAAAACATAATTAAACTCCACTTATTCTTACTGCAGCACCTTAATATAAGATATACATAAAAAAAATATATATATATATATAGAGCAGATTCGGTGTCATGTCTGCTAGGAAGTTGACAAATAAGGTCAATAAGATGAATGGATCCAGTCCCTTCAGATCAGCAGAACAGCCTGATGTTTCAGCAGAACATGTTTGATGGGTTTAAAAAAAGACAAAGTTGTTGAAACTGAACCATCAAGTTTCCACGCCAAAGGATCGGAAGGTGCCAGAATAAATGTGTGAAAAAAAGCATGAATCTACATTCTGTTTACTTCTGTTTATTTGGAGAAAAACAGCTCTGTGGTCTCTGGTTCACAGAAACATTCATATATTTAGATGTTTATTAACAGCAGAAGATTAAAAAAAACTGTTAAAATTTTATGCTTACGTCTCAAAACCACATCTAAATTTGAATTAAATCCTCGCCCATGCCTTTGCATGTACCAGATTGAAAAACAAATAAAGCATAAGAACCGTATGTCCCAAAAAAATTGGGTGAGTAAAACACAGCCCAAGTGGCATCAGTTCAAACATGACTCAAAGTTGTTGTTTTTATGATTCTTAAAAAAATAGGTCTTTTTTGAAAAGTTAGTGCAATAAAGACATGCTTGAGAAAATTGCATGTCTCATTGTAATACATTTGTTCTACATCATGTCAAACAAAGATGCAGAAAATTCAGACCTCCAGCTAAAATAGTTCCAGAGCTGTGGGGCTTTTGAACTTTTACCGTCACCAGCCGTCTCCAAATCTACTCCTAATGTGCCAAATGCTTTTACTCAACTATTTGACCCATATAATACAACTGAAGCATTTGGATGGCCACAAAACTTTTATGAGGCAAGTATTTTAAATTTTTTCAGAATCAGTGTATATAACAAAATGTATCATTTATAAACATACAATAACATAAAAAGAAAAAAAAGAAAAAAGAACCTCCTGCTTTTAAAGCTGAAATAAGCCCCAGTGCCTTTTCTGAGCTTTATTTTGTTTTGTTGTTGTTTTTTTTTCAGCCTTAGGCTCTGTAGAAAACAAAATCAGCGTCCAAACTAAAAGAAAAATAGAACTGTTGTTATTATTCAGCTTCAAACAGCATTGATCCACTCTCAGCACAGGTTTTCACTCTTATGCAAGCTAGTAACACGGCTCTGTTTAATAAAATCCACTCATGTCTAGCCTTGTTTGAAACCTAATTTATTTGGCTACCTAGCCAAACAGCCCACATGGTCTTAACCAATAATAGCAGGACTCTATGAGGTGTAATATCGCTCTACTCTGTGCGTCATTGGCTTACAGGCAAGGAACACTTGGCAGACTTCAGCGACTCTGTCCCTGACCCAAATCGAGTCATACAAAGATACAGATACTTTTGTCTTGTAGGTAAGAAGACGCATAAAGAACCATACCTAAAGATCGAGGGCTAACAACTGAGGAAATAAATATTAGAAGCAAATATTAGCAAGATGCTGCTATAATAGCTATGACCCAGGCTAAATATTAGCAAGATGATAAGCACCATCATCTCATCATGGAATATTTTTATACGTAATATGTTAGGATTACTTAATCTGCATGGGCTGTGTTCTCTTCTGCCCTCGATTGGTTCATGCGCCGCCCTCAGGGGTTGTGGCCGTAGCGTTTGCGCCTGGCCGGTGGCAATCCCAACCGTGGTGGTATTTTTCACCAAGTAGGCGATGCCGGCTGTTTGAAGAAGCGAGTCTTGATCGCAGCTTGGCTGGCTGGCACTCCCTGAAGCGGGCGCGGCACCGGTGAGGCTGTTGCCGTGGCGCGTGCCCTCGGGCGTAAGCGTAGGGAAAATCTCGGCCTGGGAGGAATGGAGAGGCCATATGGAAAGACTCATCGGGTTGGGCTCCCAAAGCGACGCGCAAAACCGTCCGGCGCCCGCCGAGGGGAAAGCAGTTCTTCACTAACACTGTTTTTAGTGGGAGTGTGGAGCTGCTAACCTTGAAGGAGGATATTTTGTCAGGCGGTGGGAAAGAATACTTTGAGGATCTCCTCGAATTCGACAGACAGACACGGGGAAAGAAGAGATGGGGTTGGATTCAGATATGCTTCGAAGCAGGAGTCTGGTTCGCGATTAAGTAACCAGAGGGCTTTGCCCTCTGTCACCGGTCCTGTTCATAAACTTTATGGACAGGATTTAGGCAGCACGGCAGGTCTTGAGGGGTCTGGTTTGGGGACCAGCGGATCTCTGTCCCTGCTATTTGGCGGATGGCGTAGTTCTGATGGCTCCCTCCTGCCAAGACCTGCGCTGGCGTGGTTCGCGGCCGAGTGTGAAGCGGCCGGGATGAGAATCAGCGCACCTCCAAGTCTGAGGCCATGGTTCTCGACCGAAAAAGGTGGCTTGTCCCCCCTTCAGGTTGGAGGAGAGTCCTTGCCTCAAGTGGGAGGGAGTTCCAAGTATCTTGGGGGTCTGTTCATGAGTGAGGGAAGAATGGAGCAGAAGATCGATAGAAGCAGTTGGTGCAGCTGCTGCAATAATGTGGACACTGTGTGCGGTTTGTCGTATGGTGAAGAGGAGCTGTGCAAAGCTCTCCAATTTACCGGTCGGTTCACGCTCCTACCACCCTCACCTATGGTCAAGAAATCTGGAAAACGTCATGACCGAAAGAGCGCAGATCCCAGATACAAGCGGCTGAAATTAGCTTTCTCCTCGCAGGGTGGCTCTCCCTTAGAGATAGGGTGAGGAGCTCGGTCATTCGAGAGGCTCAGTGTAGAGCCGGTTCTCCTCCAAATCGAGTGAGCCAGTTGAGGTGGCTCTGACATCTTCTTCGGATGCCCCTGGACGCCCCCTCTCAGGAGGTGTTCCAGGCATCTCCCACCAGGGAGGCCCAGGGGATGACCCAGGATACGCTGGAGAGACTATGTCTCCGGCTGGCCTGGGAGCATACCTAGGGCTTCCCCCAACAGAGCTGGAGGAGGTGTCTGCGGAGAGGGAAGTCTGGGGAGTCTCTCCTGAGTCTGCTGCCCCCACCCACTCGTTCCGGATAAAAGCGGGAGACGAGGAGTACAAGTAATTCCTAAAAATAAATCTGAAAAAAAGACATAATTACAAAACAAAATGTGTATTTTACCAAACACCATTAAATGAGAACAAAAGGACAAAAATGAAAAATGATATCTTTGCTGAAATATTGGCCATAAATAATACATGTGCAGAATAATGCAGCGTATTGTGAAAGAAGCAAAAGTCTTTGCAAAATGTTGCTTCTGTTTAACATTTGATAAAATCCAATGCAGCGCCATCAAATGTTGTGTCTTGTTACTTACCTGCTGATGGAAGTGGTGTTACTACCATACCACCACACATTGAGCGATTGCTGCAAATGTACCCAGCTTTGAAAGCATTATTTTTGTCCCAGGATAGGCCTTTCATTCAGCTTTGACCTTTATTTGCCACAGACACATAAGCGCCTGCCTTACTTGTCAAACACTGCGCCTCATATGGATCACGACCCTGGTGAAAGCACAGGAATTTTTTCTTTAACTCCTCTGTAAACGAACACTTTCTTTAGGCATTGCCGTAAAACCGGCGGACACACATGGGCTATTGCTTGTCACACTCAGGGGTAAACTAGCAACTCTCTTGGCTTTTTCCACACACACTCACACAAAAATAATGCAAAGTGATTGGATTTGGGGAGAAGGGCGTGACTAATTTGCCATACAGAGAAACCTGGAATGGAGTAGTGGAACGGAGTGGTAATCTAACATTTTTTTAGGTCTGAAAAGTAGGACATGTTGGGGAAAAAGAGGACGTCTGGTCACCCTATCATGTTAAGGACTTTAACTTTAGAACAGAACCTTATATCACCATGTTTGGTTTTACATTGTGATCTGTAGGCCATTATCTTTGACGTATTTTAACATTTACATTGAGCATTAAAAAATGAACACAATGCAAACTGTGAGAGATTTCCAAATGAAGTCGCTGATTTCTTAAAGAGATTCTTTTCTCTTTGGAAAAATGATACAGTTACTGATCCGCAGCCAAACGGAGATAAAACAGCTAATACCAGCATTAGACCTTAATATGTTTAGTCAATTAATGAGTATTTCTGTGTGAGGAAGTGAGTCGTCTGTGTCAATAGGTAAGCACCGTCTCCTGTGGCTTTAGCTTTGTGTTCTCAAATAATGAACAGAAAGGAAGGAAAGGGAACATGATTTAAAAAAAGGAATCAAGAGGAACCCGATGGACAGGGCATTTTTCTCATGTGCGTTTGAGGAAGGAGTATGTACGCTTGTACCTTGGCTTCAGTTGTGGTTCTGCTTTGTGATTCCATTGTGAGGGCTGGATCCACCGAGCATGTATCCCCACCCTCCCACCAGTCCCATTTTAGATAAAGCTGTTTGAATCAGTAGCACACTTTCTGCAGATGTGTGTAAGCGGCTTACTGCGGTGGAGCCTCTCTCTAGGTCCGTCTGAGATTCTGACGGCCGCATTGTGTGAGCTACAATGAAGAATGTGTTAGGCTAGCAAACTGAACCATCTCCTGAGCTCATATTATGAAACCAATGCTTATGGCAAAGCCAGCCTCAAGCAATTCATTCTTATTAAATTATTGGTAAAATAACTGAATTTATTTACAACAAGGAACTTCTGAAAGTATATTTAAGATTTGTTCCCTGTTCAGGTTGATCAATGCCAGGGTTGCATCTCGTCACTAATCCTGTTTCTTCTCCTTGTTGTCCAAATGTCAAAGAATATTCATCGGGGAGATATTTCACTTGGGAATCTCGTCTTTGCCTTGGTGTCTCTAATCTACAACCTTTATTGTGTCGTGAAAGATGATTAAGATTTCTAATTTACATTAGATGTTTAAATAGGCTCTGTTTTATTGACAAAAGATGGCAGCTAAAAGACACAGCACTGAAATTACCGATCCCATCAAATCAGTCATTTCAGTTTATTTTAATTTACGGTAGTTCCATTTCAAAACAATATGTGTCATCTCTCAGGTCTCTTTACAGAGACAATTCAGCCAGGATCATCCAGTCAGATTGGTTCAGAGTTTTCTATCTAATGAAAACCAAGCTGATTGCATCGATTCATTGACTCGAAGGCAAATTCCTTACACTAAACATGCTTGTAGGTGACAGTGGAGAGGAAAACTCCCTTTGAACAGGAGTGAAACCTCCAGCAGAACCAGGCTTCGGTGTGAGCGGCCGGTGATCTGCCGAGGCTGACTGGGGTTAAAACAGACGGCCGCAAGATATAAAAAAGACATAGAAGCACTGATCTATACATACTTTGCTTTTTAGGAAAGCTAACAATAAACTAGCTCCTCAGGTATCTCTTGGCTCATTTACACTACCCCTCTGAAACCAATCTGAATTTGGAACAGTTAATGCTGCCGAGTTTGGTTCTTACAACCATCTGATCAGTGATCCATTATACTACAGCTCCCATGATGGTAATTACATAACATTCAGGAACTTATGTGCCTGAATAGCATCCTCCGCCCAAAGAGCCTAAGTCTCTGCATCATCCCAGGTCAAAATTCACTCTTTTGATGCCATTTATTGTTAATAGGCTTAGAAAAAGTTAGTGTTGTGAACAGGTGAAGAGATCTGTGAATTTCAAAGCCGGACACACCGGAAAACCCGCGAAATGAGTCAGCTGACTCTAAATAGGAGATGACACAGTCTGCTCATGTGCTCTTTATTATAAGAGAACTGAGCCAGAACTGAACCGTGACAAGTCCTACTGTTGGACTAGTAGCAGTTTAGCTCGGCTCAATTATGTCTGGCGCTGCCCAACTCAGTTGTGTTCTATTTACACTCAACAGTTATCGCGGTTGCAGACAGAAAAAAATGGGGTTTCTGTTTAGGAAAGAATTAGCTGATCAGATATGAGTCAGTTTTCATGTCAAAGGATGAAATATACACTCACCGGCCACTTTATTAGGTACACCTGTCCAACTG
>JAGKQL010001798.1:3447-15333 GCA_018398635.1 Cyprinodon brontotheroides | reverse complement strand
GTGATTTTTTTGCAATTGTTTCTCTTGTTTTTTTCCCATTTAAGTTCGCTTGAAATTGTTAATTGGTCTCGATAATAAAATCTTTTGGAAGTTTTTTTGTGTGTAAAATGTCTTAGTAGAGACCAATCATTTAAGGTACACTGTTTTTCTACCATTTTAGTGAAATAAGCTCAAGCAGACAATGGAAGTGTTTAATTTGGTTGGAAATTATGTGTTCAACCAATCTTTTGGTCAAACTAACCAATATAATTTGTACAGTACTAGGGCTAACCAATACAAATTAGTCAAAATACTTGTGTTTTATCACAACTTTCTGAGGTGAGTATCGAACCAGCAAACCTCAGGAGTGAAAGTCCATGTCTTACAGCTGATGCCACTAGCTAAGTGGCAGCTTCTGTAAAAGTACCAATCTTCCATCTGTACCCAGTGGCTCGCTCAGATTTTGATCATGACATTGTTTCATCTAACACTACTAGTTTTAACCAACTAGATTGGTTGTTTTTCCAACCAATCTATTCTTAGATTCTATCCAACTGACCACAACTCTCCTAGAAACTCCCACATCTTGACTGACTACTGAGGCTGTTTCAATGCCTGCCAAAGGTCAGAGCGACATAAACCTCTTCCAGAGGTGGTCACATGGTATGTCGGGGTAGCAAGGCTTCGGACGTCATCTATTTTGGCTCCTCCCCCAAATGAAACACACCTTGGGGAAACGCCCCCTCCAATACTCGACGCGAATCGAAGCCTCGGCTCATCTCATAATGTCACTAGTAACATGGATATTAACATTTTAATTCACTTTTATTCCCTAAATTGAAGTTACATTCCAAAAATTCAAATGTATGTTTAATTTATGTATTAACGATTTATTAATTGGATATACTTCTAGATAACCATTTTGTGATAAACAGAAATTGAATTCTTTCATTTTCTGTGTTGTAATGTCTATCAAGCTTTTGCATATACTGCATTTATTATGATCAAAACTAATTCTAATGGATGTCTGATCTAATGTACCTTAAATTAGAAAAGATCAAATCTACACCAAGAGGGTCCAGTGATCGGTTTTATTGTGTTTCGAACCATTAATAAAATATTTTGAAAAGCTTAAGACACCCCCTGAGAATCCCTGAGAGTAATGCAGCAAAATCTGATGGCCAAGACCTACAGAAGTTAAGAACATATAATAAATAAGGCATTTCTTTTACTTTTGTAGGAGTATGTGTACATATATGCATATACGTTGTTAATCTTTATTTCTGTGTTTATGCTACACCCTAGTGGTTGAATTTTGTATTTGAAGTGAAGACTACTATATTTTATTTATTTATTATGTTTTTGCTTTCCTTTGCTTTGTTGTCTAATATGTATATATTTATATAAATGACTAAATATTTTTTTTATTACTTGTTCATTTTGTAGGTAGGCGCACAGTAGTTCTGAGGGGTGGGGGGAGGTGTAATTTGTAATGTATATTGAGCCATGAACGTAACTTTTTGTCTTGTGTTTAACAAAAAAAGATCTAAGAAACAAAACAAAACACTGATTCTAGTGTAAAATTAAACAGCTCTGATAATAAGTTATAGCAACCTTACTCATGGTGTTGCAGCTCTAGCCACACCCACTGGTAACTAATCAGCCAATGAGGTCTTATTTTCAAATTCTGTATTAGTAATCTCTTATTGAAGCTAAGTTGTTCCTTATTAATTTATTTAGGTTGATTAATTTACATCCAAATAAATCATACTAATCCATAGAGTTAAATGCATTCAAAGATCAAGAACATGTTACACTATGTCCAGAGTTTTTACTAATTAATGATTGTGGAGTACTCCGTTTAATTATTTACTTTAAAGCTTTGGGTTAACAATGCTTGATGACTCAGCTTTGGCTTCAGCGGGTCCTGGAGAATGATCCAGATGCTTTTTTAAAATCTGATTATAAATGTTACCATGAACATGTTAGCAAATCTTACCAAGCATATTACAACTACCACACCGCTGCAGATAATCAGTATTACCAGTAACAAAGAGCAGACCTTTCTGACACCAACCTCAGCACTCAGAGCTGAGGTTCCCTGGATCCTGAAAACTGCAGCCAAGTGTAACCGGTCTCATCTGTCTGTGTCTTAAACACTCCTTAAATATGACATCGATTAACATCAAATATGCTCTGTGTTGTGTTCTGGTGAAGGAGGGACCCAGATTACAGGTTTAACCAGTTGCTCTTTAATGCAGTTAGCCTGCCTGATTCTGTACAAATGTAAACAAAAACACTCTGCAACATGCAGCTTCAAGACATACACAGGTCAGCATCCCCTCCTCTCAGGCAGCCCAGAGCCAACTGAGCATGGAGCAGCGCTGATGTCATAAAGTGCTCTGTTAAAGTAATAGTTCAGGTATTCATGTAAAAGTTAATAAATTACAGATAACTCATTACAAATAACTAAAAAGAAAATTATCTTGTGTTAATCAGGTTTTGGAGAAATTTTAAACCCTTTATCACAAAAAATGACAGGATATGTTCTACAATTGTTACCTTCAGCCCCGTGAAATTCACCAAAATCCTGATGATTAGTCTACACTGGGAACATTCTGACACAAATAAAAAGGCAGACCTAGTGTTAGGTTTATTCAATGATGATTATAAAATGAATGTGTGCTTATAAAACATTTGTGTGAGGGGATGCTACACTCCTGTGTCATTATTCAGTCAGGAGACCTTCCTGCCTTGTCATTCTGATGGAGCATTCTGTCTTCATGAACTGATCAATTGTTCTGTCAGAACAATACTCTGTTTGTAACCATGGGTCATGTTCTGTTAATAATCGCTCTGCGGAGGAGGTCCAATAGGAGACAGTGTGTTTGAGTCTGGGGTTCAACTGTCTCTCCTTCCTGCAGGAATTGTATCCATTACTGTGTATTTCAGTTCTTCTTTTGCAAACCTACATTTAACAACCCGACACCTAGTCTACACATGCAACATAGAAGTCATCCTCAACAAAAGGTTTGGGGAAAAAAAGAGGTTGATCAAGTCTCTAAGACTCCCTAGCTCAATGCTACGCATGTTACATAAAAGCATCTGGCCCAAATAAAAACTCCTGCCCTGTAAACTCTCATGAAATCGAAAATGGAAAACTAAACACCTGTGTGATTAAAAATACGAGCAGCAGAATAAAATAAGATTTCAAATTTAGCCCATTGGTGAGTTGTGATGTTTTCAGAAAACAATGAGGGCCCCCATGTGATCCTTGAGGGCCCCTTAGGTGACCCCTGCTCTAATGCTGCGTTCACACCGGACGCAGCAGGCGCGACAGAAGCAGCGAGTTTACATGCAAAGTTAATGGTTGACGCCCGTCAAGGTGCAGCCAAAAGTCCCGCGGCGCGTTTTGAGCAGCAGGCGCAGCGTGTCTGAGCAGCTGAAGCAGCGCGTCGGGCGCGTTTAAGCATCTGACGCGCGTGGCGCGCCCACAAACGCACTGCTGCTCGAGATGGAAAAATTTAACTTTTGCTGCCCGAAGCGCCGCATCAACCAATCAGAGAAGAGCAGCCAGAGCAGCAAAGCTGCTTCAGCCGTGCGTCAGGTGTGAACGTCCGATGTGAACGTAGCATAAGGCTTTGAAGGGGATTTATATACATATATGACCTAAACATCATTATTACTTCCAAACTTAGTCATTGATGGTGTTCATATCTGCTTTATAAGCTCTATCATCTCCTCAACCTTAAAACTACTAGTAGTAATTTAATCCTCTGTGGTTGTTTTCAGTTACTGCTAATGGTTAATGTTTTCTAACTGACTACAACCATCAAAGATGTTTCTAGCAGCAGAAATAACTGAACCTGTTTAAGCTCCTCTTCTTTGTTAATCCTATGATCTGCTGGACAGAACCTGCATCATGTTTACCTGCATCATGTCGTTAGAAGCGTCTCTGCCCAAACCTGCAGAGTCAGAAACACCTGAACTTGTTAAACTACTCGGTTCTACTCTGTAAAGGTGATTGTTGACCGTACTATTTAAAGAAACTAGACCTGCTGTTGACATCAGGAACAGCCTTGAGGGTTAATCCTGAAAGCACATGACTTGGCTGTGAGGAACCACTGGACTATTTACATAATGAATAAACATGTGTAAAGTTTAATGCAAAGTTTACCTGTTGTGTCAGAATATATACGAGAGGGAGTAAAAAATGATACACAATGAAATCAAGTCGACTTCAAGCCAAAAACAAGTTTATCTTCTGGGGCTGTGCATTTAGCTTTATGGTTAAACTAAATGAATTGTCCAATCATATATTAAGAGTTAAACATAGTTTTATGTGGCTGTTTCTGAGCCACAAAGAAAAAGGAATGAAGCAACAACATGTCTCTGTTTATCAGCTGAAAAGCTTTAGCTAATGAACACCACCTCACTGATGATTGTAGCAGAAAATCAGACTTAAAGACAACAGTAAAAAGATGACACATTCTAGTTAAGCATATCTATTTTCTTTTCTTTAATTCCAATCACATGAAAACGTCAAAAACTTAAACTGTTAGTATTGAGTGAATATAAAGATTAAAGATTGATTTCCTTTTTTATTGATGCAGATCACAAAAACAAATATATCGAAAATTAGCCTTTTAGATTTTTCAGGACGTCCGAGGCCTAGAAGATAGCCAATTAAAGATGCTCCCACTAACAAGCTTTTGTTTTACTTTTGAAAATAAAACTGATAAAAAAAAACAGTAACCTCAAGTTACATGAGCTAATCTAAACACCTACCAGTATACTTTTATCCAAATAAAAGAAATAGAGAAAAATACCTTTATTAATTCCCATCTTATGTTCAACCCCATAGATTATTTTTATCAATTAATTCAATTCAGCTTATGTAAATAGTGCCAACTCACAACACGTCATCTCAAGGTTGTTTACAGAGACAATTCAACCAGATCATAAAGTCGGATTGGTTAAAGTTTAACTGGTTTAACTTAGATAGAAAACGTTTAAACGTTTTCTATCTAAGTTAAACCAGCTGATTGCATCGACTCATTGACTCTTCAGCAATCCCTCACACTAAGCATGCTAGTAGCGACAGTGGAGAGGAAAAACTGACTTTTAACAGGAAAAAATCTCCAGCAGATTCAGGCTCTGAGTGAGGAACCATCTGCTATAGGAAATCCGTTTCCTCAAATAATTTTGGTTCAACTTATCAAATTTTACAGTGAACCTAAAGTTGTAAAGCTTACATTTCCCCATAGTGGGGCTCAAAATAAATCTCTAGTTTTAACATATAAGGCGGTTTCAACACATTGAAGACAGTACGTTAGTTAGCAGAAGCAGTTAAGTCTATTGACATCAGATATGGAGGGGGAACAGATTATTTCAGTCAACTGAAACATCCATTCTCTGCTCTCCTCCTCCCATATCTTTAGGAAATAAAGAGCAACTGTTTTCAATTTCTCTAAAATTGATATGTGTGATGTGTTATACTAGAAATGTCCTTAATCGTGTAATCTGTCATGATTTACATTAGAAGGGGATTAACCAGATATTCTACACTCTCATCTTCGCAGGACGTCTTAATGTGTGTGCCCTGCTATCAGCCAGTTTCCATCCTCTTATATCAGCAATGAAAATTTCAAAATACGCTACGTGTTGGAAATCTGTGTTTGGTGACTGACGTGTATTTCTGTCAGGCTGAAGGGACAGAAGCTGGAGAAATACAGATTCTCTTGGCGTTTAAAAAAAACAATACAAAACAGCGTAAGAAGACCTCATTAATGTATTTATTTGACAAATTTGTAAAAAGAGCAACAGATTAAACTGAATGTTACAAAGCTGACATGATTATATGAGCTGTTTTCACAAAGAAATGATCAGGAGCGCCTTGAAAATGGTCAGATCCTCCTCTCTGGCTGCAATGCGCGCTCCCGACACAGGGGAACAGAAACTAAATTTGGCATAAGGCCGGTTGAGCCTCGGAGTTAGTGCCCACCCTTTCCGGTTGAATTCCTCAAATTATCATTTGTTTTGGGACTCGTAAAAGTGTTTCGAATGTTTTGTATTTGTTTTCTTAAAATGCTATTTGTTTTGAATTTTTAAAAGTGTTTTGTTTATTTTTATTTTTTAAATGTAAATTTGTTTTCTGAAATGATCATTTGTTTTGGAACTTGTAAAAGTTTTTGGGATTTTGTAATGTTGGTTTGCACCTTCCAGCCACGGTATGATAGTCACCAAAAGTTGGCAAGAAGTTCTTTCCCTTTCTTCACTTCCTGAATAATGTTTTTGACTGCTAAACCAAAACAGGTCAGTAGAGGGCACTGCTGCGGTTTTTTTGTTTTTTTTTAATCCTTCAAAAACATAAGCTAAGAAGGACTTTATCTCACAGAGTAGACATTTATTATATATATATATATATATATATATATATATATATTATAAATAAATATTCTTTTTTTTTTTTTTAGCTCGGTCATTCTCAACTACCTTAGGAGCTGTCTTCCACTAAGATCCTATGGGACTTCAAGATCCAGACTGACAAACAGGTGATGGCTAACCAACCAGACATCGTGTTGATCGACAAGCAGCAGAAGAAGGCAGTAGTGATAGATGTGGCAATCCCAAGCGACAGCAACATCAAGAAGAAAGAACACGAGAAGCTTGAGAAATACCAAGGACTGAAGGAGGAGCTAGAAAAGATGTGGAAAGTGAGAGCAGCAGTGGTGCCAGTGGTAATGGGAGCACTGGGGGCTGTGACCCCCAAACTGGGAGAGTGGCTACAGCAGATTCCAGGTAAAACATCAGAGGTCTCTGTCCAGAAGAGCGCAGTCCTAGGAACAGCTAAGATACTGCGCAGAACCCTTCAAACTCCCAGGCCTCTGGTAGAGGACCCCAGCTTGAGGATGACACATACCCCCCCACCAGGGGGGAGAAAACAGTTTTTTTTTTTTTTTTATAATTGATTGTGAACAAAGGATTAAATGATATTGAAAGGTAAGTATATGGCTGCATGGGGCTGGTGTCTGTATGGAGCTGCTGCAGAAACTTCTGCCACTGAGGGTTGATGTATTTTTGAGCCTTGTGAGACTCTAAAACCGGAACTGGCCATGTTCCCTTGTTCCCATATATTGGGTGGCGAGCTAGAGACAGGCCTTGTGCCTCAGCCTGGAAAGAAGCGACTGCAACTCCCATCAGTGTGGTAGGAGGCACTGCAGCTCGTTTTCCTCAACCCACATGCAGCCATATACTTACCTTTCAATATCATTCAATCCTTTGTTCACAATCAACCTTTTTGGACAATAACACAGTTTTATGGGACTATATGAAGTGGAAATTGCAGACCACAGTTTAATTACCAATTCTGTATTTGTTCATTTAGAAAAATTGAACTGGCTTGTTTGTACTTTTTGTGTACAACTGTAAATATTGTAAATATTTTCCTTTTTATATATTACACCATTTTTTGCACCTGAATTCTGTGTGGCGTCTCATTGAGCACATCTTCAACATTCTCTGAGAGCTGAACTTAGACTTCTGATATTCCTATGATTATAACTTTTATTTTATTCATTCCTTATATTGGCATTTTCAAAAAGAAATGCTACACTTTATTATCTGAGATCAATTTAATCCCATCCAAATGAAGTGACTGAGTATTCGGTGACTCTAGTCCAGAGAATATAACTTCTGTTTTGTCTGCATTCACATGCAGAAAGCTAAGAGTCATCCAGGTTTTTATGTCAAGACATGCCTGTAGTATATCATAGCTTCATCTGGATTTATAGACAGATATAGCTGTTTATCATCAGCATAACAGTGGAAATGAATGCTGTCTAATAATTCTACCGTTTGGGAGCATATATATAGTAAAGAGAATTGGTCCTAGCACTGATCCCTGTGGTACTCCAGAGGTAACCCTGGTGCATGAGGAAATTCTATCATTAACATGAATAAAAAGAAACTGTTAAGATAAATAAGATTTAAACCAGCATAGTGCTGTTCCTTTATTCCAACAAATATTCAAATCTTTGTAAAAGAATATTATGATTAATTGGTTAGCATCTACTTCCTTAAGAATTTAAGATAAGAAAGGAAGATTGGATATAGGTTTTATAATTGACCAAGCCATCTGGATCAATAGACAGATCCTTAATCAAATGTTTAATTAGATACCTTAACAGCCTTTGGTACATATGTACCAAAGGCTGTTAGAGATAGATTAATCATATCCAAAATGGAGGAAATGATCAAAGGGGATACCTCCTTAAATAACCTGGTTGGAACTGGATCTAACATCCAAGTTGAAGGCTTAGATGAAGACAATAGTTTTGCTAACTCTGAAAGTTCAACTGGATCAAAGCAGTCTAAACCCGGTTCAGATTCCATGACTACCTCAGATGCTGCATCATCTTACACATTCACCATCTTTCACAGAAGACTTTCTTTCTAGATTGCTAGTTTGCCGACCTTGGAGAGGAGAGGGGTGGTGTAATGGAGGAGCCGTCATCAACCGGGATGCGTGTCACCATGCAAACACGGATACACACAAAGAAATAGAAAATCGCTAACTTATTTTGTTGAAACGCAAACTGACGCGGTTCATCATGGGTGCACACATGGTGTCCATGTTTCAGTTTCCATTGATCCTAACCTGTCGTTTCAGGCGTTTTCCCAGTTCTGCTTTCAAGCAGGGTTGTTTGTGGCGCACCGGAATAGAGTCACATGATGACATTGCGATGGCATCAGAATATACATAGTTTTCTGTTAAATTGACTGTTGTATTTTTGATGACAAGTTTCATTTTTAGTTTTTTTTTACTCATTAATATTGTTGTTGTTATTGTTACTATTATTTTTTTGTATACTTTAAGAGTTTACTTTAGTTAGAAGTATCTGCTTAGTTTTATTCTATTTCTTTGTTTGGACTTTCTGTTGGTGGAGCATGTAGCTTTAAAAGGAAGGATGTGTTCCACAGAGAGCCAGTCAGTGGTCGGACTCCTGAGAAGTCACACTGAAGCTGTTTGTCTGATTTTAACCTGCCTTGGAGATCCTTTTTATATATACTTTACCTGAAGAAAAGCACAATACATTTCACTAAAGTGATGTCTGGTCTTGGCCAGTTATTTATATTTGACCAATTCATAAGAGAACCCCATCACAGTCTATTTCAACTAACACATATGAAAATGGAGGGCTTATCTGCTTGTGTTTCTCTACCTTAAAAAACACTTTTAAGATAAACTGGATTCACCAGTTTTTGTATGTTCCATGTGGAATACTATCCCTCATCACATTTTTTTTTTTTTTTCAAAACTTGTACAAAAACTTCTAATCAAACTTTTTCTAATTTTCATTGCCCGGCTTTTTTATAATTGTCACTTATTTACTATACAAAGACAACTTTTAGCCTCACCGTTTTCTTCAGTGGGAACAATAACAGTGGTACTTAAGGGCATTTTTATTTTTATTTAACCTTTATTTAACCAGGTAAAAAATCCCATTGAGATTAAAAACCTCTTTTTTAAGTGAGTCCTGGCCAAGAGGCAGCAAAGTTACATAAGATACATTAAGCGTAGATACAATAAAATAACTGACAGATACATAAAAAAACATATCAAGTAAAACAATTACAGATCATTGAGGCTGATTCAAATTGTTTCACTTTCAACTTAAGCATTTAAAGATTAAAGCTCAGTCATTTTCCAGTTTCTTTGTAAAATATTCCACTCAGTAGGAGCTGCGTCGCTAAAGGCTTTGTTCCCCAGTTCTGTTCGGGCAAAAAGAACAGTGAGCAACAGCTGATGGTTGGATCTCAGGGCAGAAGAAGCCGTGCTTTACTGTGGAAGGAAGGTACAAATGTAAGAGGGCAGTCATCCAAGACGGGCCTTGGAAATAAAAGCGTACCAATGACACTGCCTTCTCGTAGAGAGGGAAGGCCATCCCAAATGAGAGGACAGGCCACAGTGATGTCATGGCTCTACAGTTTGTAATGAACCTTAATGAAGCATGGGAAACAGAGTCCAACATTTGAAGACATGAAGAAGAAGCATTGTTATAAAAAAGGTCACAATAATCTAACACTAATAAAAACGTTACAGAGACAAGAAAAACATGTCTTATTACGAAAGAAGAAGCCAAGTTTAACTTTTAATTTCTTAAGTGGAATAAATACAATAATCAGTGAGACTCAATCTGGCTTCCTACAAGGTAGATTAATACAAAATAACTAGTTTTGGATCTGATGGATTACCAACAATTTATAGAAGATGAAGGAATCATTTTGTTCTTAGATTTCCTTAAAGCATTTGATAAAATAGAACAACCTTTTATATTACAGTCATTACAACAATTTGGCTTTGGAAAAAAATGTATAAACATTGTTTCTACATTATATAAAGACATCACAAGCTCGGTATTGCTTCAGTCAGGAACTTCTAGGAGATTTGATGTAAAAAAAGGGATTCGACAAGGAGACCCGATTAGCCCACTACTTTTAATAATAGGAACAGAACTATTAGCATTATACATTAAAAATAACAGCAAGATAAGTCCACTAAATTTCCTAGGTACAAACATTGTTATTACACAGTTAGCAGACGATACAACATTGTTCTTAAAAAATGCTGACCAAATCCCTGAAGCTTTAGAAGCACTTTCCTTCTTCTCAAAAGCTTCAGGCTTAAAATTGAACATGGAAAAATGTGAAATCTTAGCAATTCAAAATAATCAATCCACTTTAACTCATAATATCAAAGCAAAAAATAAGATAAAATATTTAGGTATAATAGACCTGTCCAGGGTGGACCCCGCCTCTCGCCCATTGACCGCTGGAGATGGGCACCAGCACCCCTCGCGACCCCCACTGGGACAATCGTGTTTCAGATAATGGATGGATGGATGGATTTAGGTATAATAATTAACAAGGACCACACTGAAAATGAAAGAACAAATATTCAACCAATTCTACAAAAAAATCAACAAAATATTTGATAGTTGGCTCCAAAGGAACATTTCATTTTTTGGAAGAATATTATTAACAAAAACGGAAGGGATAGCCAGACTAATTTATCCAGCATATAGCTACCTTAAATATAACAAATACTATGATAAGAAAGAAATTAATCAAATTCATTACAATTTTATTGGAATTATAAACAACAGCTGATCAGAAGAACGACATAGTAAAGTCAGTAGAAAAAGGAGGAATAAATGTTATTGATTTTGAAGTAATGCATGCTGTAATAAAATTTAAATGACTGCAGACTTTTATTAAAAAACAAGTTTATGGTTTAGTTTCCCTTCACAACTTTTTTTAAAAGGAGGAATGAAATTTCTCTTAAGATGTAACTTTGATCCTGTCAAATTACCAATTAAATTATCAGACTACCACACACAAGGTCTAAAGTATTGGAAAATGTTATACAAGCACAATTTTACGCCACATAATATGATTATTTGGAATAACATATTTATTTTGTATAAAACAAAAATCTCTATACTACAGAGAATGGGAGGAGAAGGGTATTTGGGCCATTGAACATCTTATGGACACAAAGGGTGATATTCTGGATTACACAGTATTTAAAAGAAAATATACGGCAATTTAGATTGTCCACAGAAACAATTTCTATCTTTGATTAGGGCAATTCCGGCAACCATGATAAATTTGGTCAAAGGAATGATTCAATATTCTGATGTAACACCCATATTTCCCACTCTTCTTACAGATAATTACAATTTTACGATCTCAAATTTAATAACAAAATAATAGGAGAACACATAAACAATACAATTTTTCCTCTCCCAGTTAAGAGGAACTTTATTTAAACAGGTTTTCAGAAAATGTTTTAAGAGGAACTTTATTTAAACAGGTTTTCAGAGAAGGTTTTAAGAGGAACTT
>JAGKQL010001795.1:0-15859 GCA_018398635.1 Cyprinodon brontotheroides | reverse complement strand
AACTGTATCAAATGCAGCACTGAGATCCAACAGGATGAGCACAGATACAAGTCCATTATCTGAGGTAATCAGAATCTCATTAGTGACTTTCACCAGAGCTGTTTCAGTGCTATTATGAGCTCTAAAGCCAGACTGAATTTCTTCATAAAGTTCAATATGGTATAAGTGATCGCACACTTGTTTGGCAACTTCTTTTTTAATAATTTTAGATAAGAAAACAAGATTAGATATAGGTCTGTAATTGACGTCATCTGGGTTTCTTAAAGGTACACTATGCAACCGGTGTTGATTTTCCAGCGAGGCTCCCCCCAGAGGGCGAAAGTAAAAGTGCACTGTCGTAAATATGCACAGCCAGGCGCCGTTGTTTTGAGCTTAGCAGACAGGCGAACGCAACGAATGATTAAGCATCTGACGCGCGTGACGCGCCGCAAACGCGCTGCTGCTCGAGATGGAAAAATTGAATTTTTGCTGCTCGACGCGCCACGTCAACCAATCAGAGAAGCTGATCTGGGAGCTGGCAGGGAGAGAGACACAGCGCTGATGATCAGAGCACTATGATCACTGCTTTTAAACAGTTTATTGATGCCTAAATTAACTTAAAATGCAGAAATCTGCCGGCAAAATATTTTCGCTTTTATTATCCTGCTGCCTGCAGATCGGATTATTTGCACCGCTGGTATGTGGGGGTCTGAGCGGCTCTGACAGAAAAAATATTGTAAGGCAAGATGATAATCTGAATGAACTGACTGCACTGATTACGTTTTCAGGTGTATTTTCTCACTTAAAAACATATTAAAACTACTTTAGTCCCACTGATCACAGCAAGTATAGCTGCAAGGCAGAGAAAGGATAGTGAAGCTCCGCCCAACGCGCGTCAGACACACTTTTGCACCGCGCAGCCAGAGCAGCAAAGCTGCTTCAGCCGCGCGTCAGAACTAACTGGTACAAGCAGCAAAAATGAAGCAGCAGACGCGATTTTGCTGCGTCCGATGTGAACGTAGCATAACTGCACAAAGATCGCCACTGTGCAAAAGCAATGAGCATACTTTTAACTCGGGGCGTGTACGGCAGTTCTCGCCGTAAAGCAAGACTGACTCACGCGAGACTTCTGAGCCTGTGGGTGCTGGTCGGTGCTCCTGCAATTGCAAGTGCGGTATTTCCCCCACAGACCACCAGGGCGGCCGAGAATACCTTTTTTCAACCTGAAATGACTCATTTAATCATCCAAAACGTTATGGAACACATTAATTAACTGAAAAATGTTGCATAGTGTGCCTTTAAGCAGAGTTTTAATTACAGCTACCTTAAAAGCCTGGGGTACATATCCCTCTAACAGGGATAGATAAATCACATCTAAAATGGAGAAGGAAATCAGAGGGAATGCTTACTTACATAACATGGTTGGAACTGGATCTAACATAAACGTTGAAGGCTTAGATGAAGATAATAGTTTGGCTGACTCTAAAAGTTCAACTAGATCAAAGCAGTCTGAACCCGACTCAGATTCTATAGTTAACTCAGATGCTTCATATTCAATGCCATATGTCATTTATTAGTGAAAGCTCCAAAGTATGAAGATGAGAATATGTGGGATTACTCACATTTTGAACAAAGTCTAGAGCAACTTTCCCACTTATAATCTGTGTTTTTCAAAACTGGGTTGACCCTCTAACATTCGGCTTTTGGCTCTTTTTACCATTTAAACGAAAAGCCAAGTCTGTTCCCTGCTGGCAAGCTGTGTGGCCTCTGTCCCCCACCACTGCTTGTCTGGTGACGGTATCACACTGGGTTAGCCATTGATGATGTTGACAGTACAACGGAAATCAGGGAAGAAAATAAAGGAGGGCAAAACGGACGGAGCCAGAGCATAGTCAGTATTATTTATTGTATCACTGTTTTATCTGTCCGAATCCATCTTCCCAGAGCTGCACCATGTTTATCAAATGTAAACAGCGTCCACCGTTTGACACACACATCAGTAAGCTATTCCCACTGCCACTAAAAGCCGATTGTTCCATAGGGTTTAAATGGGTTTTTCAGCCAGTGTGAAGGGGAGCTAAGATACCATTAAATGCTGCATTTAAGCTATCACCTTTAATGTCAGCATGGAAGTTAAAATCACCAAAAGGAGAGAGGGGTTTTTAGCATTCCATAGTGAGTCCTGATCCCAAACTGTTCTGCCTCTCAACCGATGAGCATTCTGTTACCATCTTAACGGGTAGCCTGATCTGGCTTTGGACTCCTGGACCTCTGAGCTATCCTGCTCTGATCTGTTTCCCAGACCTGGCTTCAGACTCCTGGGTGCTCTCTGGGGCTGCAGCATCCGCAACACTCTGGGCAGCACCGGCCGCATCCTGTTGGCAGCCCACCGGCTGTGTACTACCTGGTTCTCTGGCGATGGACTGAACTGTTCAACCAGGTAAGTGACTCATGTTCATAATGTTTCTCCATTAGATTTACATGTTCACTAACCTGTGTTTCCTTTTTCAGAGTTTCCAGAGATAGACGCCCTAGTTGCTGATACCGCAGATACACAGTTCAATGTTTTAAATAAATGTTTTAATCATCCAACTGTCTGTGTTGCCTTGAATACTGGGTCCTTCTGTCCGGTGTCATAGCAGAAACAAAGTTACAAAAAGACAAGTTTTTTTTTTTTTTTTTTTGCTTTGCAATTTGGATGAGGGATTTGGATAATGATTTACTGTCTTAGGACTAATCAGTAAGTTAGACTGAAAGATGTTTACTAGTCCTCCACCTCATCAAGAATTTCTCCGTATGTGAAAACATAAATAACCTAGAGATACATGCTCACATAATCCTCTCTCTGCAGCCAAGTTCCTGTAAGACAACATAAATCATAAATACACCACATTTAATAGTTTAAACTTTTTCGCCTATTTTAATTTTAATTAGATTTCCATCTATCTCCATTAAAGCATCATGAGCTATGTTGTGATAAAGTGTCGCTGATGTAACCTGGAACTACTTCCCTCTGAAGACACATCCCTCCAGCGGAGGTTATAAAAGAGGTAACCCTCCATTTCAACGTTCTATTTAGCCGGTGGTCCTTGACTGCCAGAGGCTAGATGCTAAAGTGCTTCAACCTGAAGGCTACGCTACAGTAAGTAGTGACCAAATCCCTTTGTAGAAGTCTGCCCTTCCTTAACCAAGTCAGACTGCCGTTTTCCTGCAATTCAGAAGGAGTTGACCACAGTGTTTTATTCTTCCTGTGATTCAAACCGTGTTAAACGCAATGTTTTCATGTCTTGATTGTTAACCTGGTAAACTAAGCATATGAAAATGTTAATCACGTGGAAGCAATTATAAATGTGGAAATAAGAAAATATAAAAATATAATTTGTCTGGAATGAATTAGTACTGTAAGTTGGACAGATCTTGTTGTGTCTGAAGCTCAGAATGTAGGACCCACAATTTAGGTAAGACGGTGAAATACTTAAAAAGCATTTATTCAAACAAAGATGGAAAGGATCTGAGTGGCGGTGGCTGCAGTGGCTAGGGTGTCTGAGGCTATCGGAGAGAAACACAAGGTTAGAGATCAGGATAATCTGATGGAGGATGATTATGAGTGCGTGACTCGCTAACCTGGTTTGACAGTTCAGTCTGTTCCCAGAGAAAAAGGATGATTCCAGCCTGTCAGCTAACAAGACCAAGCGGACGCTGCCAGAGAGCTCCAGATGTGGAAGCCTGCAAGGCTGCAGAACTGACAGGAGATCAGATCCGAGTGGACGACAAAAGATAGGATAATCCACAGGGCAAAGTAAAGAGGCAGATCCAGGTTCAGTCCACAGAAGATTCCAACAGGAGTCGGAAGACAGGCCGGGCAAACAGATCAGACAGATGCAGGCAGGCTCAAAGGAGCAGTTGGATCAGATGAGCAGTAATGAGGAACAGGGCAGAGCTAGACAGTTGAATGAAATGAGCAATCAAGGCAGCCATCAGCGCCATAATCATGATCAGTTGCTTGGTTAGTGTACGGCAAACATAGCAGAAAATAGAAAATGATGGGTGGACATTTAAAAGGCTGCAAAAAAATCAATTTCCTGGGGTTACTGTAGATGACAGGCTGTGTTTAAAACCTCATATCACTGTTGAAACCTTATATCAGAGGGAACATTCTAAAAGCATTGCAGTAGTACAGAAAGCAAAACAATTATCAGATTACAATTCTCTGCACACCTTAATTTATTGGTTTTGCCACACTTAGAATAAAAAGTTTTTTGAATTCTAGTAGGAAGTCTTGTGTAGCTCTGAATTCCCCTGGACAGAGTCCAAAGAATATCAGAAATCCCCTACTATCAAGTCTTAAGTTTCATTTTCCCTTTTAATCCAAACTATCCTTAAACAAATTGCAATGAAACCAGTCTTTTGATTAAATGTTCTTTTAAATAAAAAAAAAATACTTTTATAAATAAATAGAATTAACATTGTGGAATTACCAGGATAAACTGAACAACTCTAATTTAAAAACAGGAAAGCTGTAATAGCAGAGTGATTCTTCTTGATTCTTCCTCTGATTAGTTTATTTCTATCCCTTTTCCTGGTTTAATGATTTGGTCTGTTTTTTTTTCATGATATCTAAATACCATTCTGAAAATATCCAATTAATTGTTTGACTAAGTCATTAAAGCTGTTTTTATTTTCAAAAACAACACTGGAGGACAGCCCCCCAGCCAGGAGACTGTCTGCCCGCCTCTGAAGCAGTTGCAGCGGCAGGCTCTGTCCCAGCACCCGCTAACCAACCTAGAGTGATTGGATTACAAGCCCTTCCAGCAAACATCCAATTTCACATTTCCTGCAATTATGAAATGTTCTGATGTTCTGTGGCATTGGCTTGGTTTTCTAGATGGCAGCATTATGTGGAAGACACTAGTTTGTGTTTCATTTGTCTGGAAGCAGTCAGAAAAAGTCATAACTAGAGACACATTTAAGAAAGAAAATCCCTTCTTGAATGTTATGTAGCTTTTCAAACTGGCGTACATCAATTTATATTTTTTATATTTTAAGTTTTGATTAATAGTCATATAGTCACCTAAGAACTGATGAATGATTAATGTGATTATTGCTGTCTGAGTGCTATAGACCCTGAAGTGTAAATGACAGTAAGGTAGTGAATTTCAATCTATTTTAAAAATAAATAAATAAATTCACAGCGCCCCCAGTTCATAATTAGACCTACTTCCAGCGGCCCTGCATATTAACATTCGAGCTTGATCGCTTTTTGACTTCAAAATCTAAGCCTGTGGTTGTAATTTTTAAACAGAATGTCAGACTACATCACTTTTCTCACAGGTTGTTGTTTTTACTGTAAAGTCTGTAAAACAGGTGCACTTGAAGTGTTGGAGCGGCTCTCCCGATGACAGTGTTCCCGGAGCGCAAAGAAGGTTTTATCGGAGCATATTTCTTCCGAATAGCCTATCTGTGTAGAATATCCAACCTATGACTAACTTCATCCTAGAGGGAAGTACTTACGGGAAGCTGGTTTATGATCATACGCCCTATTCAGAGGAGCTTGTAATACTGGTTGGGCTGCTGGTAAATCCCTTTAGTGCTGACGCTACAAGCAATGAGTGACTGTATTGTTCAACACTGAAGTGAGTATAGAATTGAGTTATTTTTGTAACAAAGAATGAAAGATAATTTCCCTTAAAAATGTGGTAATTCTCTGCCTCTATAATCCTACATTTCTCACCTGGCTGATCTGGCTTTGAAGGTCATTTTTAAGTGCAGGCTGGCTTCTCTTCAGCAGAATTTATTGTTCTTGTTTAACCGTCTGAGGACGTTCATAGTTTCACATAATGTTTTTCATTTTTTTCAGTTTATTTTTTTTCTCTGCAGGTGAAAGTGAAACAAAATCAGGCTGTGCTCAAATTATCTTTGCTCTGCATAGACTTTGAACAGTTGAAAGTTTTCCCCAAAGCAGACTACAGACAGCTCCGCTAAAAAGCTGCTCAGACTGAGAGCAGAGTTCTGTAGTTATTTCTCTGACAGCTTAAAATACGATCGGTCGTTTTTATTAATTGTATTTTAAAATGTAAATCTCAGGGATATTCATGCACTTACCGCTGGTGACGCAGAGCCACGTCTCTGGTAAGTACCTACATAAATATGAAACTTAAAATGTAAAACTGTAATAATTAACCTGCGCATTTACTGAAATAAAGAAACAAACCAGAAAGTGTTAGATCAGCAGTTTGAGGCTGATAGATGTTGGATCTAGAATAGATCCTGTAGATCTAAGTGTCTCTTATTCTCTCACAGGGCAGGTTGTTTTTCTAAAGTCTGTTTCCTCAAAACGGACGCTGTGACATTTTAGAGGACAGATCAGTCAGGATCTGGGAATAAACACAGTTTAAAGCTGCTTTAAATGAAGAGGAGACTTAAAGGGGCGCTGGAAAATCATTAGAAGAAAGAATAAAGGTCTACAAACCTTTAAAAAAAACTATCCGGGTTGAACCTTTAGAAATATATGAACTTTTCTTTTGTTTTTTGATGAGCAATAAAACACTGAAGTGATCTATGTTTATACAGTATTGATAATACAGCCATAAAGATTCTTGTTTGTCCCTCAGGAGATTTTCAACTATTGGGACCTAAAACCCGAACTGTGCCTGGGGCTCATCAACTGGTGGTTAGAGTATGAAGCCATAACATTTTTTCAGAAATTTATTTTTAAACTGAAAAAATAACAAGTTAAAGTTGAAAATAATTACAAAAGTCAAATATTTAAAACTTAAAAAAATGTTTAGAACCAATTTTCTGATTTAAGTATTTTTTTCATGTTTCAGATTAGTTTTTGTTATTTTGTAAATGTTTTCCCTTTGGTGTGCAGATGGGATTTAAATTAAATTGTGTGGAGAGACAGCTTAGGTTCCTCAATGAAAGTCCCAGCTGAACTAAAAACGTATTGAAAGGTTAATCAGTATTCTTGTCAAGGCCGGACAGATGATCCTAGTATTCAAGGTGAAACAGTCAGTAGGGAAGTTCCAAACGTTTTTTAATATAAAAACATAAACAAACTGAAACTAAGGTGGAGCTGTGGTTCGCAGCTGCTGCAGGAGGGGGGTGGGACACCACCCAATTTCAGACACTCTGTGGGAGAAACACAGATAAGTGACCACGATCTTCTGAAAGAAGATGATTTCAGTGAGTCACTTACGTTATTTAACAGTTCAGTCCATCTCCCTAGAAAGGGGTGCGATCCAGCTGATGGACTGAAGACTGACACAGCGCACGTTACCCAGAGTGTCCCCTATGCTGCAGCCCCGGGGACTTGAAGGAAGCCCACCCTGGACAGGGATACAGATCAGGCAGGAACAGACAGAACAGGGAGGATCCAGGCTTCCAGGCATCCAAAAGCTCACAGGCAGGTTCAGAGTCCGACTGAGTCAGCATGACCAAGCGGAAACGCACAGGAGCAGACAGGGTTCAGTGGAGAAGGGCAGGCTTAGTGGTAGAGGATAGCAGAGACAGGGCGTGGAACCAGAACTTCAGCAGGACCTTTAAACTGGACTCCTCCTTGGAGCCAGGCTTACTGGGATAAAAACTGATTGAGCCAAAAACCCTGAGGACTCAGCAGGGGAGAAACAGCGGATGATTAGGAGACGAAACAGACACAAAACCTTCTTTCCACTGGCCGCCAGGATCCAGGACATGAACTGTGGAATAAACAGAATAGACAGACTGAACGGAAAACAAAATATAAAACAATGATCTGGCCCCAAATGACTAGGCTGAACACATTATAAACCAAAGGAAACAGGTGAGAGGAATAAATGATAATTGTGGCAGGGAGGGAAAACGGCAGGTGTAAGAAATAAACAACCAAGGTGGAGGAATCAGGTCAGATCATGACAATTCTATGTTTACATGATCGGTTTTTAAACAGTAATATGGAGAGTGAGAGAGAGAGAGAGATGTGGTTGAGAACTGTGTTCGTCATTTAAAAAAATTCACAATTATACAAAAATAAATATGTTCAAAATAAATATGTGTTATCTAACTGAAAGGTCATTTGATTTTTATTGTCTTTCACCAAAAGTGTTACTATACTATCTTTGACTTGTCTTCCATGTGATTAAAATGAGATCTGATGGGCCTCCAGTTCATTATGGCAGCAGCTGTCTGATCTATGATATATGCATATATATATCTGCATTATAGAGGAATACAGACTTCAATTTAATTTATGATTTTCTTTTATTTTATAGGTGATGACCTCCTGTTGCTGATGTAACTCCTTCCTTCACCATCAGCAGGATGGTGTCTGCCATTACAGAAAACTCCAGCGGTCCTTTGAAAAAATGAACCTCCAAGGAAACAATGTCTCAACTGTCTATCTACTGGTAAATTAGCCAGTTACACCAATCCAACACATTTATAAATGCTGAAAAGGTATGGGTTATTTTGCTTGATTTTCATTATGTTTTTACTTTTCTATCTGCCCAGCAAGCTTCTTCGATCTACTCTTCCGTAATCTCCTGCTGCTCTTCTTTAACTCCAGGGTCATGCTGGCTGGCTTCTTTGTCTCGGTTCTGATGCTCTTTCTGATTGTTATCTTGCACAGATGTCTTGTTATTTTTGTGATTTTTGAGTCCAGAATGCTGTCTCTCCTTACCTTTGTTGTCAGAGACAATCTAAACTCAGATACGCAGAAGCCAGCAGCTTAGTTTCGCTTTTGAAAGTAGGAAAAAATGATTGGAAATCGCCCCATTTTTAATCCCTACTCTATGTCGCAGCTGACCATTCAGTGTGTATGACTCTCATCTGGGAGTCTGAGGGTTCAAATCCCCCCAGGCCCTTTTTTTGTGTAACTTGTAACAGTACCAGAGCAACATTTATGCTCCCTCTGTTTATCTTTGTGTCATACCACTAACCCATCATGATTCATGATTAAACTATCATGAGTTCTTGTATCCTGCTGAAAATGAACCTTGGTAGCCAGATCATAGAATGTAGCACTCCGGTTTAGGTCCACACATCATTAGTATTGGACTCTTCTGATCAAATGTGTTTGGTGAATAGAGGGACATTAAGCAGAACCCTTCAAGCTCATCCTTCATGACACCTAGTGCTCGCCTACCACCATTTGGTTTCAACCAATAAGGGTAACAAATGAAAATAGAAGCCATTAAAATCCACAACAACTAGTTCTATGCTGTTCCTCTTTCAAAGATGAAATCATGGATTTTGACAAAACAGAGTTGATAGCAGCAGCAACTTATACATCCTCTTATTTCTTATCTTTATTTTGGTTTGGCTGTGGCATCGACAGCTCTTGCTTTCATCACAGCTTTATGTCTTGTGTTAAACCATCACACTGCAATGTGATTGGCTGACCTGTTTTGGGTCAGTCTGAAACGGTTGAAGTGGGAGCAGTGCAAGATGGATTATTGTGTGTTCATTAACGCATAAATAACATAAATTAAGCTTACAGGGAAGGGTATGTCTAAAAGCTGAAACTGTAAATGACACCTAATAAAATTAAAATCTCAAAGGTATGCTTCCGGCCGGAACGCCATAAATATAGCAGCTCAGTTGGGAGACGCTCCAGATGACCGGAGGAATTACTAAATTATCCCCATTCAGCTGAATAATGTTGGCTTGCAAAAGCCATTCAGAGGGTTAAGACGAGGGTTAAGACTCATGTTTTAACGATAAACTATATCCCATTGAACAATATCGGGAGCCTATTTGGAAGTGGGAAGCAGAATCCATAAAATACCTTGGAGTCACATTGCCCCAAGGATTTTTCCAGGATTTTTTATGTCAACTGTGGGCCCCTAATTTCAAATCTGAAATCTGACATACAGAGATAGAATCTGATACTTTTTTCAAATTTATACATCAGAGGGGAGTTGGATAGAATGAACATTCTCACTCACTCCCTATATCTATTTAAAATTTTACCTATCAAGGAGCTTCATAGATTGGGAAAGAGTAATATCCCAATATATATGGAATGGAAAAAAGGCAAGGGTCAAATATAGAATGCTGCAGTTAAAGAGGGAGAAAGGTTAACTGGGTTTCCCCAATCTACAGGTGTATTACCTTGAAGCTCAGTTAAGACCAGTGTTCTTAATTTAACAGTTTTTCTTGAGTTTTAACTCAAATCTTATAGAAAATTGTATTTTTAACTTAAATTAAGTCAAAAATATGTAAAATTCCTAAATTATGAATGTATATTGACCTCATAAGAAATAGAATTTTAATTGAACCTAATTGAAAAGAAATTTCACTTCATGCAGCTATATTAATATATTTGAATCTCTTGCCGTGTTTTTTATTTCACGCTTTTCTGGCCCCCATGAAAACACGCTGGCCCCCCCTCCTGGCCCCCTGGTACATTTGGTCTAGATCCACCACTGTTCCTCACCTTCACTAGACGTGGATATACTTTAATATATTCTGCTGTAAAATTAGTCCTATATTTTCAGTTATTTACTCCAGGATTGACCCTCTGCCGTTTTCCAGGATGCACAGCTTTGAGTGGTAACTAGGTGACTGCCAGAGAGTAACCAGAGAAACTTATCAGACTGATCCAATCAGCTGTCTGACAACCAGTCGCCTGGAACGCTGGTTGAACAGAGCATCGCTTTGGACAGAAACGCTGCACAGGTTTCAAAAGCAAGCATCCATATGCAACAAATACATGTGCAACTTATACATCTGCAGACAACACATATGCAACAACAGCACAACATCTAGACATTTTACATCTGCTTATTTTTGATACAAACTGAGTGAGATACTGAGTGAGAGGGGGGCAGGAATTTTTGAGGGGTGGCAACATATGGCATTTGTTTACACTGAATTTAATCACAGTTATCACTGTTTGGTGAGAATAGTATGTACAGTACTAGTGTTTCATGTGAAACAGTTAATATTAGAAATACATCGTACAATGTGATCTCACTTAATAGGAGATGGAAAAATGATAACACTACTTCTAGAGGGGCCTTATGACAGGAAAGGTATTAAGGTAAGACAGGTGCTGAGTGGCAGATGTGTGAGATTGACTGTCAGAGAGGCAGCTTTGCAGCATTTGCACAAGAAGAAACTATAGAAAGAAAAAGTTACCCATCAGAGATCTATGGACTGAGCTGTACTAAAGTGAGCATTACTAAACAGTAGAAATAAATGGGTCAATGCGCGCAAACAAGGTACTGGACATCTATGTATTGTTTACTCTGAACACACATTTACCCCATTTGTTCCTCAGTAACTTGACATAGAGCTGTATGGACATTTCATGCATGTAAATATGCTGTAGATAGAGCTGCTGTATCAACAAATCAACAAAAAGGCAAGTACTGTATGTTATATCAAAATCTCCACAAATCTGAAAAGAAGCAATATAAAAATACGTTTTGCTTCCAGTCTGAAAAAGTACAAAACATTTTGTGAGTAGGTTCATACAGGTCACTTCTGGATAGTTTCATACTATATATACAAAAAAAGAAACTAGAATGCTGCTTCATATTAAGCAGGATTTACATCAGTATCACATTTTTAACTTTGATTTTAACACTTTTGGTTTTATTAAAGGAAATATCAGATTTTCTCAGAATGTAGCAGCTCTGTAAAGGCTCACCAGAGAGCATAACATAAAGTCAACATGACTATAACAGCTGAATGCGGTGATTTCCATGTTGCTCAGCAAAACGCTTCACAACATTATCTAGATCCAATGCCTTTGTGCGTTTTCATTTGAACTTGATAGTCTCTTTTCTGTCATAGTTGACCGCAAATATGTGTTTATGAGCCTGAGACGTCAGGCCGAACTAACATCATAGATAGAGAAATAACGTTCTGCAACCTGATTTTTATCATCTCAAAATCAGCATTGCAGCCATGCTAGCGACATTGTGCTTTCATTATGATTTATTTCCTCATTAGATAGTTAATCAGTTTTTATCTGTTTCATCCCATGTCTCCGATCCCCATCACCCCTGGCTCCCTCGCTTTGCCGCATTCGGTTTCAAAACTAATCAGTCTCAGTCGCTCTGGCGTCATCTCGTGCTGCATTCACTGCAGTCTGACATTGGAAATTAGCGGTCATAATTCTCAAATTATTCATAAGCCTCGCCATCCCTACCGCCAACTGGGGTGGCAGCAGGGGTGGCAAGGCTGTCATTAAGGGTGGCATTTGCCACCATATGCCACCCCAGTAGGTCCCCCTATGGAAATGTTTAAGATGAAACACATACTGTACATACTATTCTCACCAAACAGTGATAACTGTGATCAAATTCAGTGTAAACAAATGCCATATGTTGACACCCCTCAAAAATTCCTGCCCCCCTCTCGCCACCCCATAAATATTTTTCTAGATCCGCCCCTGACCCCGATCATTTCCACCTGGTTATTCAACTATTTATGTTGCGTGCTTGACTTCCGTCAGCGGCAGGTTATTTGAGGAGTTTGGTGAGATTAACTAGCGATCTGTATCTTGTTCTGTTTTCCTCATTGTGACCTGTTTCTGCCCTGTGGATATGGAGTGATTTTTCTGCCATAAACGCTTTGTGCTTTCCCACTGCCTGTCTCGCCTCCAATCATGGATCCAACGTTGTGAGGTCATTACAGAAGCCTCAGCTCTCCTTGCGGATTTAGGATTTTTAGAAGGTATCAATGGACAGTTCTATGTGACACCACCATATCTTTAAAAATTCAAAATAGCTCAAAATTGCATAACAGCAAGTTTGCCTTACATATGTTATCTATTGACAAGATTTTATATTCGTTTAATCTTAGCTGGTCATAAGATAAGGAATTTATTGATTTTTGTTTCTCAAGAGCGCTTGGGTCAAACATTTGTTGACGGTCCCTAAATGCACCACCGCGTGTGGGAGGAGGGAGCAGCTGAGAGACGCTGGCCTACATCGGAGTCCCTCAGTCAGATCAACCTTTTGTTAGATCCCACTGACTCCACGGAGCTTGAATATCAAATAATCTGAAAATAATTATGGATGTTTTTGGGAGCTATTAAAATATGAGTTAAGAAAGATCTTAAGTAAAGCTGGGGCAAATAAAATAAAAAATAGCATAAAGGAGGAAACCTCACTGATCTCGGAGTAGATATCATTATCATTTATTCTTCCTGAAAATCTATCTGAACTACAAAAAGCTAAATTACAAAGCCTTCAGCTTAAACTTGATCAAATTTATATAAAAAAAAGCAAAAGGAGCTTAAATACGTTCGCGGGCCAAATGGTTAGAAGAAGGAGAACAAAACTTTAGCTACTTCTTAAAACTTGAAAAACAAAGACAAACAAAAAATGGTATTACTAAACTTAATTCCAATGGCACAATAATTGATGATCCCAAAATGATTGCCAATATATGTGAAACCTTATATAAATCAATCAATCAATCTAGACATTCTCCAGAAGAACATAACTATTTCTTTAATTCCTTTAATGGCAAAAAAAACTATTGGTGACCAAAACAAAATATTATGTGAATCTCCAATAACACCAAAAGAAATTAAAGAAGCTACCAATAGTCTCAAATCCAATAAATCTCCTGGTACAGATGGGCTTAAATCAGAATTTTATAAGATGTTCTCAGAAGAACTCACTACATTTCTACACTCTGTATTTATTGAATTTTGGATAATTGGCATCCTATCTCTTTACTTAACAATGATTACAAAATTTTAGCAAGTTGTTTGGCAAAAAAAATGTAAACAGTTCTTAATGATATTATAGAAGAATCTCAGAATGGCTTTATGGCTGGAAGGCATATTATTGATAATATAAGATTGGTTCTTGATATCTTAGATTATCCAGAAATGGTTTTAGCGAACAGCTTTATTTTATTTTTAGATTTTCAAAAGGCCTTTGACTCCATAGAACATGAGTTTATCTTCAAAGCCCTTAGCTTATTTGGCTTTGGAGAGAATTTTCAACAATCAATTCGCACACTCTACGCATTTGGAAATAGCTCAATAAAATTGCCCCATGGTACTACCAAAAGATTTGAAATAAAACGTGGGATTTTTCAGGGATGCCCTGTTTCACATTTTTTGTTTCTTCTACCATGCAAATTCTAGCTACTTTTATTAAAAATATTGATCTCAAAGGCATGCAAATTTCAGGAAAAACTATACTCTTGAGTCAACTACCTGATGATACAACTTTATTTCTACAGGATAAGGATCAAATAAATGTTGCACTTAAACTTTTAAATAAATTTTCTGTAGCCTCTGGTCTTCAACTTAACTTATCCAAGTGTGAACTTCTTCCAATAAGTACTTGTAATGATTTAACTCTATCTGGAATTCCTGTGAAGTCTGAAATTAAATATCTTGGGGTAACATTAGTGAAAGAGCAGACAGAAAGAGTTAACAAAAACTTTGATCCGATTATACCCTCCTGCCAACAAAGATTTAATCGTTGGTTACAGAGAGACCTGACTATCACTGGTCAGGTCCTGCTGGCCAAAACTGAAGGTCTTTCTCGACTTGTCTATGCTAGTTCAGCCCTTAATGTACCAAATAGCCGTTGCACTGAAATTGTTCAAATACTTTTTGATTTTATCTGGGGAAAAAAGCCTCATCTTATTAAGAAAAATGTTATTATTAATAGATTAAACTCAGGTGGATTTAATGTTTTGGACTTCAGTACCCTACATTCTACATTCAAAGTTAGGTGGATCCAAAGAGACTCTTTAAGTCCTTGGGTGGGCTAGATTTTTTATTAAGATGTAACTACAACATGGAAAAGCTTCCAGTTAATTTGTCCTGCTTCCATAAACAAATGTTTTTATCCTGGACTTTGGTTTATAAACACAACTTTTCCTCTCATAACTGCCATATTTGGAATAACCAAAATACTTGTTTCAAGCATAAATCCCTATTTCTTCAGAAATGGGTGGATAAAAATATCCAATTTGTAAAACAATTGTTTAATAGAGATGGTCAACTGTTTAATTATGATGAATTTCTTGGTGAATATAAAAAGAATTTGCTGTTGTTTTTGATGCTATTCCTGCAGGTTTAAATTTTTGCCAGGTCCAGCATCCCAGATTTCCAGAATTATTTATTGGGAATTCAGATCCATTCCTTAGTAGTAAAACTGGAAATAAACATATAAGAGAAATAATCCAGAGGAATACTGTTAGCAAACCTGCCTCAACCTTTTTTTGGAACAATCTATTTTCAGATATCAATTGGGAACAAACATGGTTATTGCCAAGAAAATTTTTTGTTTCTAATAAAATACAGGAAGTGTCCCTTAAAATGTTACACAGGTATTATCCTGTTTATTCAGTACTGAAAACAAATATATTCCAAATATTGATCCACTTTGTTCCTTCTGTCACATCGAACAAGAAACATTAACCCACCCTTTTTTGGGAATGCTCTTTTAGCAAAGTTTTTGGAGTGACTTCAAAATTTTTGTTAATGGGAAATGCAATATACTTATCTTGCTGAATGTTAAACAGGTTCTGTTTGGTAATTCCAAGTTCAGTATGTCTGTGAAAGAATATATTATAAATGTTCTTATTCTGTTAGCCAAGTTCCACATTCATGTTTGTAAATTTGCTAAAAACAAACCCAACCTCACTGTTTTTAGAGCTCATGTAAGCTGTTTTTTGGACTCCTTAAAAATATGCACCAACTCTAAAGCTATAAAACTTATAACCCTAAGTGGTGAACATAATTTGTAATCTATTTTTTTTTTCTGTTTCATGGAATCCAGTAGTTCTGTTACCCCAGTACCTCGAGCATACTACTGTCTGCAATTGTATATTCTTTATTAGTAAATAAAGTTTGTTTATATATATATATATATATATATACAGGTGCTGGTCATAAAATTAGAATATCATGAAAAAG
>JAGKQL010001792.1:27751-51581 GCA_018398635.1 Cyprinodon brontotheroides | reverse complement strand
AAAGTCAAAATTCTGAGAAAAAGGTCAGAATTCTGAGATTAAAGTCAGAATTCTGAGAAAAAAAAGTCAGAATTCTGAGATTAAGGTCAGAATTCTGAGATTAAAGTCAGAATTTTGAGATTAAGGTTAGAATTCTAAGAAAAAAGTCAGAATTCTGAGATTAAAGTCAGAATTTTGAGATTAAAGTCAGAATAAAGTCCAACACTAAATTGAAATAAAATTTTAAAATCAGTTAACTTTTTTTTTCTTTTTTTTTGTTCAGTGGCCTAATCCTCTTTACGTACATGTTTGGCTTTGAAATGCAGATATCACTACCCATAAAAGTCAGAGGTAAAGCTGCTTGAGAGGAAAGCGGACACTTCCGGCAGCAGTGCTGCATGTGCACATAGTGTGCACTGCAAGCTGCTTGTGCTGATGCTGTGGTTTTATGAGCTCCCAGCTGGTTTCACTTGCTAAATCACCACTCTCTGTGGTTGCAGCGATTCTAAAACAAAGAGCCTGCAGCCTAAAAAGCCCATTGGCGGTATCAGCCGACCTCCAACTTTTCAGTAAAAATGAGCTGACGCTAGGATTTGGTTGTGGTTGTTACCCTTTCCAACTCGCCTCATCCATAAATAGAACTGATCACCAATTCAAAATGTGATTGGTTGATTTGGTTTTGTTTGACTGTTTAATTGTAAATCAGTATTTAATAAACAGACCTTTCTAAAAAAACAACAACAAACATTCATCTGCTGACATCCCACAAAGCAACTGATCAGTGTTTCTGTTTTTACCTCTTATGTTGTCATGTTTTTAACATTTCTTTGCATTATTGGTTATCTGTTCTGCTGCAGCAAAACATTTCAGATGTATTAGAGAGTGCCGTTTTGCATTTCTGGACAATCTGGCAGCAATAAAGCACATGGAAGGGATTATTAAAAGGATGGAATCAGGCTGGAACGAGCAGATTTGTTTGAAAGATCTGCAGCCTTCATTTTAGAACAAAAGTTTCCAAAAAGTGCTTGGTATTTCTACCAGTTAGCCTTTGCACACATGCACCTGCAACACAGCTTTCTGAATCATCCCCATACAAAGGGAAATGTGGCTATAAAGAAAATAAAATCCCATTGTTCGACTATCCAAAGACAGCTGTTCAAATCAGATGAACTATATGATTCACCACCATGCAGAATTACTCAATGGCCAATTATGCAAATAATTAAGGTGATATAGTATTGGATTGGATTGCATTGGGGGTTGAATATGCACACCTAAAAATAAATAAATAAAACTGAAATATAAACAGATAAAAGATATCAGCAAAAAAGTTTGCAGGTGACGTGAATAAGCATGAATCTGTTGCAACTGAACAATGTGTCTGAAAGCATGTTGAAATATGTTAAGTTACTCTCATCCTTCATATTTGCCAAAGCTGGCTGATCTTGTCTTTCCTTTGACGTCATCAGCTTAAGTAATATTTCAAAAAAATCTTGCCAGGGTTTCAAATATAATTTCTGTTTAGTGCACTTTTTTAAAGCATATTTTTATTAAAATCCTGCATGGAAAATATAATCATACCTCATTGATTGCATTGCCGCCAAATATTAAAAACTCAAAAGAAAATCCAGCATCAATCTTGCAGACCTCCCTCATTTTGAACTGGTCCATGAATAGATGCTGGTAAAAAAGCTGACCAAACATAGGATCACCCAGATGATCCGAAGTAAGAACAGCTACAGTAACATGTTGGCTGACACATGCTGGGCTGCATTCAGGGGGCCTCTTCGCGGCAGGAAGTCAGAGAAAGTGGCAGAAGTTTGAAGGAGGATGTTGCAAAAGCCTCTTCAGATCAGAAAATAACACAAAACTACCGTTTTCTTTACTTCAGGGCGTTTAGAGAAACATTGCAGCGTGAAATCAAATTTAAATCAAGTCTAAAATCTTTTAAATCCCCCACTGAACTATAACTAGTCAGGAAGTTTGTTAAAACTGGAATGCAGATTAATTTGTTGGTGTGACACTTACCTCACCTGTTTGCAGGTAAAAACTAAATAATCTGAAGCCTGTCAGAGGATTCAGCTATTTCTCAAGCGTCCTTGTTCATTTGAAAACAGCAAATAAAGTCCTTTTCCACGTCCGGTTAAAAATCTCCTCCTCCGAAAATACAGCTCAGATGTTTGATGAACATTAAATGCAGCAGAAGGATCGGAAAAAGTTCAGCGGTGTAGAATAAAGCAAACGGGAAGGTCGATGGTGCGACTCCTGTCAACATTACTGGATGGGTTTTTCTGCAGCTCCAATCCTCTTCCTTTAAATTAAATGTTACATTAAAACAGCAGCACTAAACAAACAGGCAGCGGTTAGGCAAAAAAGAAGCAGACTAAATTTAGTTTACTTTCAGGCGGTGTTGCTCATTTTCCCCGTCACAAACATTCAAGTTTTTTTTTTTGCCCCACCTTTGGTTTTACTGCGCGCATGCGCACTTGCGTCTGTTCTGCTAAAAAGAAAAAAAAAGGTCCAAACCGATCTGTCTTGTTAGAGGAACTTCATGAGGCAGAGTTTACCCCCCAACGAAAAAAGCACCGACATGCAAACAGATTGGTTATCAGTTTTATTGGTTCAATCTGCAAATATACCACATGAGAAATGCAGTTTCTGCAAAACATCTGGATCAATGGCAGTGAACTTTTCATTTCAGTCCTGGCGCAGACCAAAAAATAAATAAATCCACCACTTTTCTGAACAGATTAAACTCGGTTTCCTTTTTTTTTTTTTTTCTCGTGGAAAAACAAACAAAAAGTATCACTGATAACCTGAAGCTGCTACTGCAGCAGAATCAGAAAGGAAGCATCAAAAATGTTTCCATTTATTGCCTCCTGGTGGTCCAATAAACAAACATCTTTTGACTCACATTCAGTAACACTGGCTTGACTCTCTCGAAGCCTGAAGGCTTGTCTCAACAGATGTGAAATAATTACACATCGAGGCAAGAGGAATGTTGGAGAAAAGAGAGAGCAGTTGTGCACACGGCTGTAGCTTTCAACGAACATGCACCTCAATCCGGAGAAAGTTGCTGATTCAGTGACAAAACCGCTTCACGCAGATGTTGGGAGTTTTGACCTTACAAAGCAAAAGAAACACCAACATCACCACCAGGGACTGAGGATTTGCTTCCTGGAATGAACTGATCTTAAATTAAAGGGCGATATAAGCGTAAAGTCGACCTACAACAGATTAGTAAATTTAGTCTGGACTCATTTAGCATTTAAATACATTTAAAAAAAATGCAGCTTTCATCATCAAGCATCCGTGGAAAGAGATGCGTGGAGCTCAGAAGATGGCACACAACGGCAACTCTTATGGTCTTAATGATACAGTCACAACATGCTTCATGGAGCATTGGAAATATCAAATTAACACCATCAAATTATACAGCATAATAATATTTTTTAAAAGGGGCAGATGCTTTACATTTTAATATGACCCAATATTATTGGTTAATAAACGCTATTCTCTAGTCATCAAGGTTAGAATTAGACTTTCTCAGAGATCAACAAGCTGTGATCACTGCACAACTTTTAATGTAAAATGAACCATTTTCCTCCATGATGAATGAATGAATCATAAATTCCTAAGGCCGTTTGTGCAGAATCAAATTAACAGAGTAAAATCAGCCCAGTTTACCTTTTTCACTGGGAAAACCCAGCAGCTGACCCGTCCAAAGAAATAGTACAAAAATATATTTCTTGGGCTTCATTCACCAGGCTTGTTTTTGCAGAAGAAGATGTCCTACATATATGGTAAAGTTTTACACAAAGCCGTATTTCTAGAGACCGTGTGAGATCTGCATGCACTTTGCCGTAAGGCTGAACTTTAACGCTGCACGCAAACTGGGGGTTGAAAAAAAACGGTAATTTTTTCTTTGCAGAAGAGGAACTCTGTTACTGGCAGAACGACAAAAAGAAGAAAATTGGATTCTGCCAGTTTCCAAACTTGTAGCTATGGAAGCTAAATTTAAGCTAAATATCAGCTTATCTGTACAAAAATACAGCATTGAAGTTACACCAACAAACCTGCTTTCATGGCTCTATAGCATTCAGTGTCTTTTCTATTTATGCTGTCCAAGATAAAGAAAGAAACGGTCAAGCAGCACATGAAAGACACATGAGGCTTCCTGCAGACACGTCCTGCCTGATTCAGAGCAGAAAAGGCTTTCGTTTACATTGTGATGGATTTAATGGTTTGCATTTATATTTCCTGTTCAAAGTCCTTTTTTTCCAACAGTGCGATTCAATGCTTTTGAATCTGAGAAGAGCAAAGACTTGGCTATCTCTCCTGTATCTGCATGCTTTTAGCATCTGTATGAATGAAGAACAGTTGTGTCGTTCGTGCCGAGCGAACCAGGATGAATCAGAGCCTGCTTGGGTGACCTGGAAGAAACAGCTGAGACTTCGTGGAATATAAAGCGCCAAAACCCAAAAGGTCAAGGTAAGGTGAAAGGTTTTATCAGTCCGTTAGCGGAGTGCTGGGGATAAATTACAACAAAGGGAGAAACACGGTGCCGATTCCCACTTCCTGGAACACCTGCAGAGGGGCGCTATATGCGCACAGGTAAACTCTGCCGGCTCCTTCAGCCAACGGAAGCGGGAGGCAAAGCGAACAGAGACCACTTGGCCTGCCACGCGATCCCCGCCCGGCCACAGGAGGATCCAAGCTGAAAGCACCGGTGCTCTGTTCTGATTGGCCCGGAGCCTGCAGCCGCCGGGTACCCGCGGCTGATCCATCAGGAACGGGTTCTCATGGCAGTCCAGGCAGTTTATGATGAGATCAACCGAGGTGTCGGGAAGATCTATAGAAATAAAATACAGAACATTACATCATGACTTCGCCGACTGATTTTTCACGAAAACCAAATCTAAACCGAAGTTAAAGCAAAGCCCACCTTTGATGCTGGACACCTGTTTGCCACTGGTCTTGTTGAAGAAAGCCAACTCGGCTTCGTCACAGAATCGAAAGCATCTTGACAAAGTTGCAGAAAGAGGGGATGACCTCCACTTCGGGTTGGCCAGGTGGCGTCCCGCAGCTGATGCCCCGGCGCCCTGAACATGGGGTCCACACAGCAGCCCATGCGGTAGGGCTGATGTAAATTTTTGGGTGTAAATCTGAAGATATAAACAATAAATAAAAAATGAAATCATTGATCATCGTCCAATCATTCCCAGGCAATCATGTACAAAATTACTGGTAGTTTTTATTACATTACGTTCATAAAGAAACATCATTATTTTGACGTCTGGTTTCTGATTTATGCACACTTATAAAAGAGTATTTCTTAATTGGCAGCCTATAGCAGCTGAACTTCAAAATTCATAGATTTGTTACATCTAGATAAAAGGTATTTTACATAAAGATTGATGACTTCTAAATATATTTAACATATTATTTAGTTTTATCAAAGGATTTAAAAGATAATTAAAACTGATAATGTCTAAACTGAGAGTCAGTTTTTATTTTTAGAAGTGCTAAGCTAAAAACAAAAACATTTATATAGGAAGATGTTCTAGTTTGGACAAAGGCGAGAGTTGTTTGAAAGGGTGTGAAGGGAAGCCATTTATTTATTAAACTAGAGGGTCAAAACCTACGAAGCGCGGTGATAGATTTGATTCCTTTCGTTCATCATAATCCTGCACGCCTTGTAGAGGACAAAGACAACTCATCTGGTCAGCTAGACCAACAATTCCCCTAATGACCCACTTTCAGAGGCATAGGCATGTTTCAGGTATTGCAGGCTAACAATCCCCTCAACAACCCCATGTTACAAAAGGTGGACCTGTTCTTCTGGTTCTATTTGCATGATTTCTAAGCCAAAACAAGGCTTTGTTGGGCTGCTCTATAAAGCTTAAATTCTTGTTAATTTAAGACATTTTGACTTGAAAAGCTTCACGGATGGGAAGCAAGTCTTCAAACTTGGAAAAAGTCTGTTTTTCTTACTTTCTTTAGATAGATAAACAAGCCTTTATCTGTGGCTTCCCTCATTAAGCCCAAAACAGGGGCTGCATCAAATACCCACCACCAATCCTGGTGTAGAAAATAATAATGCTAGTTTTGTATCGATTCATCGATCAACGGCGACGATCCGATGCATGCGACACATCTTGGGGGTATCGATTCATGTTTATTTTTATCCATTTGCCCTGGACGTAATTCTGACTCCAATGCTGTGGTGGCGCTGGCTTCTTTTGCCCTCACTGGCTGCGCTTTGCACTGCCCTCTTTCTCTAGCACACACCCATACACTTATTTTTCAGCGAATGAGGTTTTAATTGGAATAGGTAGAGTACAATTTTGCTCCTTTTTTTATTTGCTGTTGTTTCTCACATAAAATGCATAACATATTACAGCTTTCATTGATTTATTTCACATTTAAAACATTGTCTAGCCTGTAAGGTAAAAAAAAAAATAAAAAATCGAGTATCGAGTATCATAAATAATCAAATCGTTGGGTCAGGAAATTTATACTGAATCGAATCGCCATGATGGGTGTGATTTACACCCCTATTAATCCCTATATAGTTCACTATATAGAGGTTACGCCAATTCAGATGACTGAACATTTTTAATGTCTAAATTCTAAATTGCCCACAATGCACCTTGAAAATTAGTGATCAATGATAGTCACTAGACGAGCAGATATGTCCCAGATTGCTTTGCGATGGCTCTCCTTGCAAAGATTCGTTGTGACAGCGGCCCACGATCAGATAGAGACAGCAGTGACAAATAGCAAAGATGGTACAGTGCGGGGGGGACAGAGTTACGTCACCAATGGGAAGCTAAAGGTAGTGATCATTTGTCCGAACGTCAGTTAACCAAGTTCACAATAAACTCCACTATATAGTCCCTGCTCTATATTATTCCTGCTGCCACCAGACTCTATAATAATGCACTATAACCACAATAACTCCTGTAAAAACCACTGTGCAGCTATATTATAGTTTTTAAGTTCTTTATTGACTGTGCAATATTCTGTGCAATATGCTGAATGTGCAATATATGTGAATAGAATAGTCATACCACTACCTCACCGTTGCTCCTTACCTACTACACTTTAACGTAAAAGTAAATCCACCTGTATATAAGCCATCCGGATTGTAAATATTTTTATTTCTTATTTTTATTTTGTTTTTCATTGTGTGCGATACAGGTACACTTGCACCTTAATCCTTATTTACCTTGATACACTGTATATACCTGGATATACTGTATATATATATATATTGTTTATTGTTTATTCTTAATGCACCTTTTCCTCCTTGTTTGCACCTTCTTTGACTTCTATGCCAATATGTGACCAGTGAATTTTTCCGCTGTGAGATCAATAAAGCTCATCTAATCTAATCTAATCTAATCTAGTGATGGAAGGATTTAGGGGTTTGAGCGCCATTTCTGATATTTTGAATAAAAAAAGCTTCCTGGATGGGAAGCAAAACATCTTCAAACTTGGAAACAAATTCCAGTGGATTGTTGTTTTTTCCCTTTGTTTGGAATGACTATGACCTGGATGACTGAGGTTCTTCACCAGCTTAATCACTACAGGTTAACTCCTCCTGGCCCGTACAGGGTTCCTACAGCATAAGGCAAGTTAAATTCAAGACTTTTTAAGACTTTTTAATGCCACTTGAAATTAAAATTTACGACCAAATTCACAAGAAACACCAGAAAAACCTGCTTGCAGCAACTTAACCCAAAGGTTTATTTTAACATAAACCGCTGCACTAATGTTTCAAATGTTGAAAAAGCTTCCCATACAGGAAGAAAGCTAAAAACACACAAATGACAGATATATTTGAACAATTATTTAACTAAATTCACAAACTTTGTTTTAGCAGGGAACAAAACTAATCAGTTTTAAAGCCCCAACATAACCAGTGCTAAGTCTTTTAGCAGCTATTTTTCTTTGTATGGTTTTCTTAGTATGTTTGATTTGGTGATAAGTGGAGGCGCTGCAGAGACAAGGGTGGAACTAAACTGAGAAATACCGGCTGTTTCTCGGTAACTTCGATTTTGGCGCTTTGTGTTTCGCGCCTTCGCATGTGAGACTCCACTGCCTTAATTCCCATCGTTCAGAGCTTGAATCACTTCTTGCACTAAATCCACTGAGCTTCATGTATGTTCCCTGGTTTGAGCCATGGAGGAAACTCTTAGCTGGAGACAATTCTGGTAACATTTACACTTGCTCATATTTTCCAGACAAAAAGTAAATGGTGCATCTCCCAAATGTCCCGGCCGCAACAACGCTTTTAATGTTCCGCTATCGGGACGGATCCAATGATGGCGAGCCGTTATTTTTTTTAAATAAAAAAAAAAAGCTACATTTTAACATTTTATTTAGATTACAAAAATAAATCATAATAAAAATAACCCTATTTATGATGTTTTAAAAATTAAGACCTACAAAAGACTGATTTAAGACATTTTAATACCAATTAAGGCCTTAGTTTTATTTTGAAGAATTCAATGCCTTTTAAGACTTTTTAAGGACCCACAGGAACCCTGCTGTAAGTGACACACACAAAAGGTTAATGTTCATATATTTTAGAACTGTCACCATTTATAAAACAATTATTTATATAGTGTATTTTCCTTGGTAAAATTAATACTTTTCTTCATTATGATGAAAAAGTTGTAGCAATGATGAATCCATATTTTCTAACTTTGAGATTAGAGAAATTTCTTATACTTTTGAAAACTCAAATACTTATTTACAATACATTTTTTCTTTTTGTCATTCTTTAGAGAGAAAAAAGAAAGAAGCAAGGCTGCAACCTGTAAAACCAAAGAGAGCACTTTATGGACTGTTCTTCCACATACCCTAATCAAATTATGTTAGGTCCAAATTAAAAAAAGTTAAACATAGTATCATCTGCTTCCCTCAACATGAATAATGCATTACCTGTTGGGTCCTCTAACAACGTAGCGTCATCACAGCTACTTACACACTTTCCAGTCATCTCAGGTATAAAACAATGTAATGTCAGACGTGGCGGCACCAAAGCAGCAGACAAAAGAGCGCTTGTGGCTTCGTAGGAAATACTTCGGAACAACAAGTCCAGAGTCTGCATGATGTAAAGAAAAGCAGTATAAACTACTGTATCGAATTTGGCTTCCAACACAGCTTGTGTGGTCATGCGCCAATGCTACGCTTACCAGTGCAGTATTCTTTGGGTCCAGGCTGTGGAACCACAATCTGTGTAAACAATAGGTTTGCCCTCCAAGATATTTTCATCATGGCGGTACACGGCGTGGCTGATCCTGAGGTGCCTTCACGCGACCTTGCACCGCTACGCCGCCCGGTTAGGTGTCGTCTCTGAGAAAAACTGCTGCTTTGTCAAACAATGCCAGGTTTTTCCTTCAAAAGTCAAAAGTCTGTATCGGCCATCATCCACATGCCGCCGCCAAAGCACTCAAAGTAGCCCTATTTTTCATCTGCCGGTCTTTTACCCCATTCTTTTGGCGTTGTTTTTGGTTTGCCCTCGACTGGTAGATGACCCTGACGGTGGAATAAAAACTCTAATCAGCATCACAAAAAACAACAATCCTCAGAAAAAATGCCCTTCAGCCAAATGAATAAAACTTACAGGAGTTATGTCTTCGCCGAAAGCCTTTAGGAACTGACCTAGTGCATCAGATAGCTATCCACATAACTTTTAGAAACACTGCTGGGGAGAGTTCATCTCCACAGATCTGGGATCCCTTTGGGACTGCAACTGGTACAGTGCTTCCCTTTGCAACTGTACTGGAGGTGAGTCCTGGTATTCCCCATTCTGATTTCTAGAATCTTTAGCTCCTTTATCAATGGCACTGTAAGAAAAAAAAGCAAAGGAGCTCTTGGTAATAAGCAAAACATAACCAGCGATTTTAAACAGGAACCGGGGAAGAAATCTTAAAGTTGTGAAACACCCAGCTGTTCCAAGCGGTTGCAGTTCGAATTCTTCAGTGGTGCCCCAGTTTATAAAGTCAATGTGATTGGTCGATTATCAAAGGGGCGGATTCTTGTGGAGGAAGGTTCACAAGCTTTTTGGTTGTAACAGCGTAGTGCTAGTAGGTTCCCAATGGGGAAATTCCATTGGGACCAAGTAGCACTAAGTGGTGACTTAGAAACGGCGGCGCTGTCAAGGAACGCTATGGACAGAGGAGGAGAGTTTAGTGTTGGAGGTCGTGGATGAGTCTCCTCCTTCATCCATTTTTTATTTAGAGGAGGAAAGCGGGGACAAAGATGTTGTGGAAGAGGACGCCAGGGCGGCAGAAGCTTGGTTTGGTGTAGAAGGCTTCCAGCCGTACATGTTTGAGCCCTTGCCTCGCAACGCTGCCAGTTCTGTTAGCTCTACGCCTGCTGAAGACACAGACGTCCATCCCCGTGAACACTGGGACGCAACTCAATGGGAAAGGAAATTATTCTGATTTTAACCGTTGCGTATATTAGCTGCGACATATGAATCAAGATGCTATGACTGAAAAAATTAGATTGACAGATGAGCGTTGATATATGATTGGCCGAATTTAGGTGTTCAGGCTGACGTAGAACTAACTGGCCTGCAGAAGATAATAAGGCTGGGCGATAATTCAATAACGATATATATCGATCGATAGACGTGTGGCGCAATAGAAAAAAAGAGGCTGCGATAAAAGTTCGATAAAAGAAGTTTTCCTTCCTTTCATTGTAGCTAGCATGTAGGAACATACTGATACTTCCTCCTCAACCAATCACAATGTAGGACCCGAACGCGCCTTCACCAAACCCGCCCTCTCAAACCACAACACAGAGCACATGAAGATGTCGCAGCAAGAGGCGAGGAGGAAATTGTTTCAAAGAAGGTTTTGTAGTTCGGCAGTCTGGCAGTATTTAGGTCATGGCAAGAGTGGACCAAAAACAAACCGATCATCACAGGGAAAATGTGGGGAACCAGTGAAAACCAAGTCTGATAACACAACCAACTTTTTTTATGCATCTCGGCCGCTCACACCCGCTGGAATGCGAGCTCGTAATCCAGGCGGCTCTCCTCCGAGGAATCTGGGGAAAATATATATATATTTTTCCGTTCTGGACTTTTCCACGTAGTTCTAACAATTGAGATAAAAATGCTGAGGGGCCCAGAAGCACAAAGTAATAACTCCGGGTTAAGCAGGAAAGCGAAGGCGGCCCGGCTGGCGGTGGGGGCATTTATTTATTTGTTATATTTTATTTTGGTCACTTTTTCTGGTCACTTTAGTTTATTCTTTTGTCAGTATTTAATAACATAACTCAGGTCTCTTTTAAGTTATTTTTCTTTAAAACAATTCTCCTTGTTATAGTTAAAAAAGTTGGTTAAATAAAGATTTAATTCAAATCTGTGTTTTGTGTTTTCTATTATTTTAAATTAAATCATTTAACAATATTATAAAAAGTCCAGTAAGCAGAGCTGCACATAAAAATATGGTTTCAAATCTTTTCAATACTTATCGATATCGATCAATATGCATTTTCTTTTATCAATAAGCTTTATTTCTATATCGCCCAGCCCTAGAGGATAACAAAAAAACTGTTTTTAAGACAGGATTTTTTATTTTTTTTAAACAGAAATTTTCCACATTTTGGGACAATATATTCTAATAAAGAGTATATTTATATACACGTTCAAGCCAGAATGATTTGACATTTAAATATGATTTCCCTACGGATTTAAAGGGCATCTAAATGTAATCATAATGATATTACATCCTTATTCCAACAGATGGTGCTTTAGTACAGGAATTAGTAAACAAAGCAATGAGGACTTAGAACAAAGAATAAAACTGTGCTGCATTTCAGTGATAAAAGAAAAATATAATAATGCAATAATGGTGAACACTGCAAAAGTTTAAACCAGAAATGCAGGTTTGCGACTGAATCGGACAGAAGTTGATAGTTTAACCCCTTAAATGTTACTATTTTTCACTTTTTTTATTTTATTTTTTTGGGGGGTCGTTAAAAGCTGGACAACGAGATTAAAATGCTAAAATAAATAAATAACAGTTAAGAAAATGGAAAAATAAAGAGATTCCTTTAATTTCGATCGTGTGCATCAGGGGTTGATGTCGAGCAGGACCCCTGGATTAAAAAGCCATGTGGGAAAAGTTACAGCTTAAAGAAAACCAATGAATTTCACCTGAATGTGACCTCAGGAACGGGACACTTGACTCCGTTGTGAAAAGGTTGCCTTAAAGAAATGGTCTGGCTGGACTGATCCACAGATGACACCTCTCCTTGATAAACTCCCAACGTTGGTCCACAGTTAAGAGACACCAAACTACCTAACCAGTCAGAGGCCATTATCTGAAACACATAGATTTGAATTAAAAACACACAGTTAAATATTTACAACAGAAACCTCAGGAATTTATTAAATAAGTTTTATTTTCAACTCGTAGGAATACCGAACTATCCACTCGTTGAAGCTAAATTTTAGCATTAGCTACGGCCTAGTAACAAGCTAGGTCATTCTACAGCTCATTCCGGTTATAAAACACAAACTATAAAGACAAGGTCTCATACCCTTTGAATGTTAAATCAAGCTGGACTTCTTAGGACAGCACAGTGTAATAAGTTATACATATAAAGGCGAAGAATATAGCTCTTTAAATGTAGCCTCTCTGTTTTTAAACGGCTGTTGCTGCTAGTTTCCTGTTTCCGGGAAGATGTGGCTTTTCAAAATAAGACGCGTAAAAAATGTTTCTCCTTGGCAACAGAATCACTTTAAGATTTTACCTTTTTTTTGTTTATTTTTTTACTGTATTATGCTTTTTCTCAGATAATTTTTTGATGTTAACAACAAATTGGATTATATCAGATTACTTATGTTAGAATGACATTACAGACAAATACATTTTGATTTGGTTCCCTGTTTATTTCTTAATTATTTTTTTATTGGTTATTCCTACCTCTAACAGCGGGATTACTAATAGGTTATCAAAACACCACAGGTTTTTTTTAAAAGAGGAGCTGTGCTTTTGCATAATAGCCTACTAACATGACCAAAAACAACTTTGGATTTAGTCACAAGGATGCAACATTTCACATTAACCTGGAGAGAATATTGACATCCTTAGAGACAAGTTCATCACAATCCTTATCCGTAATATTTAAAACAAATGTCCTAAATGAACATTTTATATAAAGAGCTTCTTTCCTTGGTGCTTACAGCAGTCATTTAGTGTAGAAAGTATTTAATCTAAAAAAATAATAATTATTGATGTTTCAGAAATATACTACGGGGCAATCACACCTCTCATACAGCTTTTTTTGTGTGTACTGAGGTCACCATGGGGTACTCTGGAAGGGTGTCACAAGGGAAGCTGGTGTCAAAGTTGTAAGTAGGTCAGAAATAGAAAAAGTTTCAGCCATGACACTGAACAGGAGATAATTTCTCAATGTCCTGTTCATTAAAATCCAAAAATTCTTTTAACCAAATTGTATTTTCTTTTTAAATTACATATGCTTTGAGAGGGCTGCTTAGTGGATAACACTGCTGCCTTGCAGCAAGAAGGTTTAAGATCTGATTCTGGGCCTGGGGTCTGTCATGTTCTTCCTGTGCATGCGTGGGTACTCTCCGGGTACTCGGCACAGTCCAAAATAGGCTAACTCTAAATTCTCCTTGGGTGTGAGTGTTTGTGTGAATGGTTGTTTGTCTCTGTTTTGCCCTGCGATGGACTGGCTTACCTGTCCACCTGTTCAGGGTGGACCCCGCCTCTCGCACAAGACACCTGGAGATAAAAACCAGCCTATAAGCAGATGGAGTGATTGAAAATGGATGGATGGAAGTTTATGCATTTGATAAAAAACCTAGTATGTTTAGAAAAGTCCTGTAGGGGTGAGCATGTGTTTCACTATCATGGAAACATCTGAAAACATGACTCAATAATAGTTACTACTCACATCGAGATAACAGCCTTGTGTGAGAAAGCATGCTGCCTAAATATAGGCAGGGAGTGGTGATCTGTTCCTTCCTCACATAAGGGACTGACAACACGGACCTTTGGGAGATGCCGCCATGATGTTTTTTCATTAATATCTTCCATCAATATGAATTTTTCCTCATGGATCTAGACATGGGGACTCCAGATCTGACTTCGCAACCCAGGTTAGGGACTATTTAGATGAATTTTTCTTTATATTTTGGCCAAAAAGAAAATATTTTAAAAGCAATCATTTTATTTTTGTACTTTTTAGTCTTCAGCATGGTGTGGGTTTTGAAAGTGTCTCTGACGTGGTCTCGTACAAATCCAGCTCAAGGTAACTGAACAACTCTTATGGTTTTTAAAGAGATAGGAGTCACAAATACGCAACCTGATGAAGAGAGGTTTAAAGCCTGAAAAATAAATAAATGTGACTTTATAGCAGTCAGTCACCTGGTCTAACAATAAAACCTATAGATACGAATACATTATTGAAGGTGCTAATATTACTGCAATGCAGTTGTTGTATTATAATCGCCATGAACACTGAGTTTGTTACCCCTGAACATTCCTTTTTAAAAATAAAATGTAAAAGAAGATTTTTTTTGTCACAAAACAAAAGAGTGTTGAGTGACATTTTTAATTTCTTTCCTATTGTTGAAGTATAAAATATAAATACATGAGATGAAGGCACTTTTTCTCTTTGGTTTTCTTTCAGATAGAAAGATATTTGTCAATCTTTTATAAAACATAAAGCAACCTATAGATAAATCCTGCCCCTATTCTCTACAACCAGAGCTATATTTAGAAGCATGAAGAAATATTTCAAAAAAATAAAAATCACCAACTACTGGCCCACTTATGATTTCCTTTTTAAGGTTAGAAACTTGTGATCAAGCTGGTTTTTTTTTTCTTCTACCTGCTTTTATCATGTCTTTTTACTTCCTTTTTATTCTGCTTTTGTCAAATAGTTTTTGTTTTTACAAATGTATTTGTTTTTTATTCTGCTTTTATTTTTCTTCTATTTTATTATTTAATTGAAGTAAGCACTTTGAATTGTCTTTGTACTGAATTGTGATATGCAAATAAACTTGCCTCACCTTCTTCCACATGTGAAACTACCATCATACATGTGCAGGTAAAAGTTTTTTCCCGCCCTTTTTTGGATCATCGGTCTAAAGAACCCAATCATCTACTAGCAGGTTATTTTATAAACTCTGCTGGGAATTTAACTTGAGCCAAATAAATTAGTCAGATATACCGATAAAGGTTAGTCAGCATCACACATCTGTCCTAAGATGAAAAAGAGGGATAAGTAAAAAAACAAAGAATATATTCAGTGACAGACTGCTGCACCCCTAAATGCACCAGTGAGCTGCTATCACAGATCCTCCCAGCAGCTGGAAGACTCTAGAACCACCACTGATCCCAACAACATCAATAAGTTTTTCCATTCATGCTGATTTTGCAGTTTTACCCTAAATAGTTTTAACATCCTGCTGTAATTTTTGCACATATTCGTTGTTGCTGCTCGCTTTTTCAAATATCCATTACTGTAAAATGTCCACAACTGTTTAATGAATTATTTGTTCTCCAGATACACAGTATTTATATTGTAAAACATTCAGAGATGGGAAGTAACGGGACAAATACTTCATTACTGTACTCGCTATAGATTTTTCTGATATTTTTACTTTACTTTACTACTTATTTTTATATCTTTTACTTTACTCCTTACATTTTACACAAATATCTGTACTTTCTATTCCTTAAAAAAAAAATTGGCTCGTTTTTAGTTTTGAATCATTTCAATGGAGTTACCAAGTATTATTTTTCACGCCATCAATACCTAAATTCAGTCTAATTGATGGGAATCTATCGTTGTGTGCATTTGACGTTAATTCACTACAAGATGAATCGAACAGATTCGGGCGTATTCATTGGTCAAATCATTGCAGCTTGGTGGCGTGTGGCTTAGCATAGTAGCATGACTCCACTAGATGATTGAAAATGAACACAACGAGATCTAGTCCTATTGGCAGACATCCATTTAAAAATGGCAACGCATGAAAAAAGTGGTTTCTTTTACTTTTACTTTTATACTTTAAGCAAATTTACAAGCCTGTACTTTGTTACTTTTTACTTGAGTAAAGAAGTTTAATCAGTACTTCCACTTTTACCAGAGTATTTTTTAACACAAGTATCTGTAATTTACCAAGTATGGAAAGTGAGTACTTTTGCTATCTCTGAAAAACATTATACAGTACTGTACATTTTTGTTTATTTTCTTAACTCTGTCAGGTTTTTCTGTTATTTTTATTCACTTTTTCTAAGGTCCACATTCTTGCTGAATGTGAAAGTGACCACTTCTGCTATAACCTTTTGCTTTTGCTGTAACACCAATAATTTACCCATTGTAGGACAAGAAAGGATTTTCTATTCTATTCTATTCTTCCCTCTCTCTCCATATATATATATATATATATATATATAAAGCTATATTACAGGGATATACAGTCAGAAATATATATATTATACATATATATATATATATATATATATGCTGTCTTTAGAATTCAAGTATATTTTATAATTACATAGAGCCGGTCTCGCAGCCATGGAGGCAGAGACATTATCTTTGGCCCCAGCCCCACAGAACTAGCGATAACCCCATATTAACCCTGTCTACATGAAATCAACCCTGGCTACTGATGAAATACTATCTGCAGCCCACAGCTCCCCCAGGGGAGGAGTTAATATGCAGTCTGGAGAGATGAAAAATTCACTTGCTTTAACCCCCACACTGCACTTGTGACATGGCAACTTTTGATGAATTAAATGCAAAAATTTCGCTGTTCTGTACTTGGGACAAAACAACATGCATTAGAATAATGAATAATTATCCAACATATATGGTCTAATCAACAAAGAAAGGAAGTCAACATTTCTTCATTTTGTCCCCAGACCTAAAAACTATAGACATCTTGGTGCAGAAAAAAACCCTTTATATTTAAATTGCCGAAATGTTGTGAAAATGACGCTTTTTAAAAAATATAAAACAGCTGGGGTTCAGAAAATGAGTGGTACTAATATATAGATTTTTTTCCCATTGAATGAATGTAAATCACATCATCCGCATCAGGAGTGCCATTAAGTCTGTGTGAAGGTGTATTTAAGGCTTGAAGCTATTTTGAACGATTTTGTGTCTCTACACACTTGCAGGAGCTGATGGCTTCATCCATCCAGGTTTGAGGAGGTGGCAGTCAATCTACCATCTGAGTCTGAGAGTCCTAGAAGGTTTTCACCATTAAAGACAGATTTATGGGCAGGTCGAAATGAAAGGAGCTTCGCAATCAGCAGAAGGGGAGGCCATGGCTTTTCAGGATGCTCATGAACGGGCTGCACACAAAGCAGGACTGGATGAGGAGCAACAGAAGAATGGGGCACAGATGTCAACATCAACAAATGGTACAGAGATTTAAATGTTAAAAAAATCAAAAGTCATTCAGGGTTTGGTCAAATGTTACATTTGTATTGCCTTTGGACATATACGTTCCATTCAGCTGCTATCCAAATCAATGAGTGGTGTCGGACAGGATGCAGGTGAATTACAAATAACTGACTGAGTCACACCATGGAGCGCTCCAAGAAAGGTAGCAGTGGCAAAACACATGTAAATGGTAGTTAAGGATTTTCATAATTTATTTTTCTTTGAAGAGCCTTAAAGCTGGAAAATGAGCTGCAGCACATGAGGTCTAATTTTGAGAATGTAAGTGAAGATCATTGGACTCGTCTTCCAGCTCCAGTGTTACACAGCGAATCCCTAAAGACTCCAGGAGACGTGCAGAAACAGGTGCTAGGCCTTGTGTTGAAAACATGTGTGTTAGTGCATATTTCTGCATTTAAATTCTGCTTTGAATACAGGAGAAGAGCAATCTTGCAGCTGAGGTTGGCTTCCTAAGGAAGACCCTAAGAGAAGCTGAGGCGAGGGCCACAACTCTTCAAGAAGAACGAGACAAAGCAGTGAAGGATCTTCAGACTTCTGTAAAGGTACGATAAAAAAGCCCAAAAATAATCCCAATGGTATGTCATTAGTACCTAGCCCCTCTCATATCTTGTTAATCAAACAGGAGATGAAAAAGAGAGAGTGATTGATGCGACACAGGGACTCTGAGCTCAGAAACAGCTGAGAAAAGCCAACAGCAAGATTAGCCAAGCTTGTCTGCAGTAAAGAACAGCTTCACTCAACAAATATTCATTCAGCTTCGAGTCTGAAAACTGACATGCTTAATATTTAATTCAGTTTATTATATACTATAGCTCCAATTCACATCATGTCATCTCAAGGCACTTTACAGTTCACCAGATCATCCAGTCAGATTGATTCAAAGGTTTGTCATGATTTTATCTAAAGCTCACCGCCTCATATGCAGTGAAGCCAAACAAAGAGACACAGAGTAAAGTTCAACGGGTTTTATTGAAGAGTATTTTTGAGTTCAGTGCAGAGTTCCTCCGAACCCTGCTCGGCCGAACTGGAAGACGAGACTGACAGACTGTTAGATTCAGGCTCAGTGGAAAATGGAGTTGCCTGACAAAAAACACACAAAGAAATAACTTGCTGCCACACAGCTATTAGAGAAGAAGAAACTTTTGGTACGCCAGTCTGGTGTGTTGTCATCCAGAGTTTGTTTGATTCGGTGTCAAGGGCGTCAACAGGGTTTGACCCTGCTGAACCTTAGGGACAAAATGGAAAAATATTTTGCATTTTTGAAACTCGCCAAAATTTTCCTTTGAAATAAACATTGAAAAACACTACCAAAAGATTATTTATTACACGTGAAAAGTGATCTCTAACCTTCAAATCTAAATGGATTTGTAAAAATATACCAAATTTGGAACCAATCAGATGAATCATATTTATTTTAGAAGGGCTTAAAAATTGGTTAGCTGATTGGCCATTTTAAGATAGACGCAAAAAAATAAACCAAACTGATCAAACATGTTTTTGACATCAATAACAGCCAGGCTAAAACTACGCAGGTCAAGCAGTCTGGAGAAGAGCCGTGGGTCCGTTCCTCTAGGGGTTAGATTCCAGCTCAGTGGAAAATTGCTCTTGTTTCAGTGAAGGAATACTTTGTTGCCACCAAACTTTTGGAGAAGAAGAGAACGCTTAGTTTTCAGTCTGTGTGAATGGTCTTCCAGAGTTTGTTTAGACTGAACTGTCGGCGGAACAGGGTTTAGGCCAGAACCAACCCTTCAAAGCCAACGCTTGATTGCACGCTCGCTTGTTGAACGGCTCCAAATTTGGTACTTTTAACGGAGAGGGTGAAGACTGATTTCCCTTTACCTGTGAAACCTTGAAAGCTAACCTGATCCTCCGGTCTCACGAGGCTAAGGCATATCCACTGAAAACCTTCCAGTTTGAAGGAAGGCTTTGCCGAAAAGGAAAAGAACAAAAAGCTTTAGTCTATGCAAAGAAAGAAGGCCAAAAAACTCAATCTGATTAACCTGGCAAGAGAACAAAAACTCAAAATGCAAAACTCAGATTAGACTGAGCTACAAGGCTTGGCTAGAAGAGCCCAAACTGGCAAACACTCTGGCAAAGCTCCAGAGCAGTGGCAAACCAGCAGCTTAAAGGAATAGTACACCCAAAACATGATTAGCCACGCTCGCCATTTTCATCGGGCTGAAGCCCCATGCTGAACTGAACTGTGGAGTCGCTTTTGACACCCCTCAACCCGCATCAAAGAGAACGCTGATTGGACGCTCGCTTTGGTGAACGCCCAAATTTCTTTAACGGAGAGTCTGGCTGGTGACTGAAAAGCGAAAGTGAAACCTGGAAAAAATGGCGTCAATCAGGATGGTCTCACGAGGCTGAGTGATCTCTGTGCACTGAAAAAAACCAGTTTGCAGGAAGGCTTCCCGCCGAGCAAAAACAAAAAGTTTAGTCCTTTCAAGAAGAAACAGTTAACAAAACTCAATGTGATCTCAGCTTGGCTAGAGAAAAAAACTCAAAATGAAAAAACTCAGATTAGACTGAGCATAAACAAGGCTTGGCTAGAAGAAGAAATGTGCTGTTTACTCTTGGCAAAAGAAAGAAACAGCAAAAGAAAAATGTCCGTGAGGAAACAGCTTCAGTGTTGAGGAGGAGCATGAACCGAGCCAGGCTTTGCCGGTGCTGAATGAGAAACACAAAAGACAAGTTTGTCTGCCGCTGCAAGTGAGACTCGCTGAACGCCGCTTAGGTCTAGAATCCTTATACACTACTGTTTATGCTCTTAAACATTCAGAAAAATTTTAATTAAAAAGTAATCATCATCTTGCATAGAATCCACTCCAGGAGGTGCAACTGAACAGAACCATTGGACAAATATCCAATATGGAGGAATCCCTGACACGCTTTTGTGGACTTTTATGACCTTTTTGCCTCTTCAGTGTCATAGACCTCCATTATTTGAATGTCAGCAGACAGCAAGAAGCCTCCCAGATCTCCAGATGCATTTGAGATATCTGGAAAGTTTACTTCCAGAATGTTTTGTGGTCATGGGGTGATAGAAAATGAAGGCTAATCATGTTTTGGGTGTACTATTCTTTAAGAGGTCCGGAGATGAGGCAACAGCTTGCAGGTGTGTTGAAGAGGCGAACCGGAGTATTGATGCTGCTATTTCTGGTGTGTCCAATCTATCTGAAATTGTTTCAAAAAAGAAGATCAGAGAAACACAAACTTTTTGATCCCGGAAACGATGTTTATCTTAGCTGATTGGATTTGCACTCAGCTTGATCTAGAAATGGCAATCACACTAAGCATGCTTGGGTAGCATTTAGGTGCAGAAAATTAAATACCGTCAATAAAAATGAATCATCTTGCATCCAATCATATGACCAGGAGTTTTGATAAGCTGAACAGAACCAAAATAACATTCAATTCCTTTTGAGATCCCTTGAAGTCCTCACCAGTGAGCTAGGTTTATTTGGCGCATTACGCATCTGGCATGGAGGGTAGCAGTGCTGCTCACAGCAAGAAGGCGTTCTGGGTTCATTCTCGCCTGAGGCTTGCATGGAGTATATGTAACCGCCTCCTCAGGTAATGATGCAGAACCGCTCAATCACTCCAAGTCAGCCAATAAATGGCATATTTTATTCTGCAAAGAGTGAAACAAAACTATTCAGCAGCAAATAAAACATCCAGTCAACAATCCACCATGCCCATGACAAAGCGGAGTGCATAAAATATAGCATTGCATGGGAAAAGGCTTGTTCACAAAAATGCTGCAACAACAAGAAACCTTTCACTGATAAAAATCATTCCATGTTTAACTAAACAACCCACAAACATCGCTAGTTTAAAAATCCAAGCAAACATTTTATTTTACATCACTAAACAAAAAAAAAAAAACTCCTCAACAAGAGCTCCATGAAAACTCACCTTCCTCCATTGCAGTAATGAACAGTGGTGAAGGAAGAAATTATGTCACTGTTTATAACTCAAAAGTAAACCAACGCTTCTAAAACTATTATATTATGTATTATTGTTCTTAAAATAATAATTTTGATAAAGTTTTAAAGAGAATACATTAATAAAAATATAAGATGAAGGGATTTGGTGGAATTAATTTTCTTTCTACTGTAAGCCGGCTGCAGCACAAGGAGATTGTGGGTGGTGCGGTGCAGTAAAAGAGCAGGCCTAGGATAGAGAAGCCCCACGCTTCGGTCCAAGGCCCACCACAAGGAAAGAAAGAAAATGGTGGTATGGAAAGTACTTTATACTTTATGGTGACCCGCGAGTAAGATCAAGGCCGTCTCGTGGACGCAAGGGGAAGCTGGACAACCTGGGAGGAATTCAACCAGGAAATTACCAGTTGGTCAGGACTTGTGGAAGATCCCACAGGCAGTTCCAGCTTCCGTCCGGCCAACATATGACACGTAAGCTTCCCTTGTCCTCGGAACCTCTATTAGTGGTTCGAACGCAGGAATGTTGTGTGACTCTCTGTACTGCTCCTGAACGCAAGCAGTTTTCCCTCCAGCACATCTTCAGGCTGCAAAGTGCCCTCTCACAGGGCCGCCATATATCGCGCTTACTATCTCGTGTCTTGAGAAAGCTAGCCCAAGTCCTGGAGGAGCGCAGACAGGGTAGTAGAACGCCATCGCCAGCAGAGGACCCCACCATCTTTGTTATGAAGGAGAAATCAGAAGCTAAGCAAAGAGAACCGCAGGCGCCCCTTCACTACGGGCCAGGAGTGGAGCATGAAGGTTGGGACCTGACAGGAAGCTTCAGTTTCCCATAGAAATCACCACCACATCATCTCCACCAGACATTGTGGCGGGTCCATAAAGGCAAGAGCGTAGCCCACAATTGAGCTCACTGTGCCAATGGGAGGAAGGGATCGGCTGCCTTTGAGCTGCAAAAGAAGGCCAAGAACTCAGTGCTGGCCGTAGAGTGGCCGGGTGGCGGTTGAAGACTACCATCTACCCAGTAGAGGTCGGATGCTTCAGGCTTCAGGGTTGTCGATCTCATACGCCTCCTGAAAGACGCGGGGAGTCACAGGAGGAAGGCTGAGGAAGGCAACAAAGGAACTGGCTGAGGAGGCGGAGAAAGGACAGAACCTGGGGAATAACACCGAACCCCCAGATAACAGTTGCAGGAATAACATCTTTCAGCGCTGCAGGGGGTGACAGAGAGAAGTCCCTGTCACTGCCCCGCCACCAGGAGACGCGCTCCAGGATTATCCTTTCTACCATGTTACTTATGCATGTTCTCCCTGAGCATGCGGTTCTCTCCGGCATCAAGCTTCCTCCCACAGTCCAAAAACATGACTGTTAGGTTAATTGGCTTCTTTAAATCCCTCCTTAGGTGAGTGTGTGAATGATTGTTTGTCCTGTTTGTCTCTGTGTTGCCCCCGCGATGGACTGGAGAGGGTGGACCCCGCCTCTCACCCATAGGAAGCTGGAGATAGGCACCAGCACCCCTCGCAACCCAGCTGGAATAAGGGTGATGAAAAGTGGATGGATGATTTCTTTGCTAAACTGCTTTGTCTTTGGGAGCAGGTTAAAGAAAAACATGAAACAAGAACTTGAAGTGATCATGAAACATCTGGCCTCGGCCACAAATTCAGCAGCAGGAGCTAAATGAGGAGAGAATCAGAACTTCTCGGTGACAGATCACAGAGATCCAGAAGAAAAGCGCCTTCTAAGCTGATCAGAAAAAAGAAGGAGCCCCTGAGTAAAAGAAAACCAAAAGTGGATGTACGCCTTAAATGAGACAAATAAAAGCAACCAGCAGCACAGGTAAGATGGTAGACAGGTTAACCCCTCACTGTGTGAAGATCAGATTCAAGTACAACCTTCTTGAGCAACAATGTTAAAAACTACTACATTTATTTTACAGTACATCTGAAGAAAATCTTGGAATTAGAAAATCTGCAGAATCAGGTTTCTGTTTAGAAGAAAGGCTTAGAGAGAAGGAAACCATGCTTCGACTGCAGGAGGAAAAATGATGAAAAGAAAACCCTTTGCATCAAACAACTGGAGGAAACGCTTCACATTGATGGAAAAATGGCAAAATGCTGCCTTGATGCTTCAGTCCACACAAGCTGAGTTAGAAGAACTCAGGAAAAAGTGACACAATGAATAAAGTAAGGAAACCACATTGATTTAAAACTGTCTGAAAAATAAAACCTGACTTGATTCATAGTTTTGTTCTGTATTAGTTTTCTCCCTATTTGCTTTTGTTAATAATTGTTAAAGTAGAAAAATTAAAGCTTTGTAACCCATATCAGCCACTCTTCGTTTCACATCTCACACTGTGTCCTTTACCCAGAGGACCTTAACAAAGTTTTAAAGGAATAGTACACCCAAAACATGATTAGCCTTCATTTTCTACT
>JAGKQL010001792.1:0-27351 GCA_018398635.1 Cyprinodon brontotheroides | reverse complement strand
TACCAATCTACTCGCTCTGGAGAGCAGAGTTCGCTGCTTTTAGATGTTGTCTCCAAAGTCTCCAGTAGCAGAAAAAAAGTCACTTAATTTGGCGCTAGGTGTTTTTTTTAAAATAAAAGCGCTAGAGGGGTCTGAAAAGTCGCTAAATATAGCGACAAGAGCATCGTTTGTTTTGAAATGGTTTGCTGCTGTCTGTTTGGACCTTTCTGAACATGTGCAGCAAATGGACTGATCCAATATGGTGGACACTGAAGGGGGGGGGCTGCGACAGACTTAATATTATCAGCGTTCTGATGCAATTTTAGCGAAATAATTTTTATCAAAAACATAATTAATGGCAGCCATGCAACACTTGGACAGTTTTGCACATATATGTCTACAAATTGATTTGGACTTTAAGGCAGCAAAACAAGGATTTGGACTAAACCTCAGTTTTGTTCTTTATTTTTATTGTAATGTTTTTTGTTTTTTTTATGTTTTAAAAAATTGGAAAATTCAATAAATACTTGAATTACAAAAAAAACCCATAATTAATGTACACAAATAAGGAATAGTTGTATATGACTAGTTTTGCCTAATGGTAAATCCGCCCCTGAACATGATCATATGATTAGCAGGACTGGAGGCAGAGCAGCGAGCTGCAGAGGCTGAAGGAAAAACTTACAGAAACTGAGCTGGAAGTGAGAGAGAAGTAAGACTGGTGTCATAAAATCTGTTAGGTGCTTTGCTCCTAAAGTAAATCACTTTTATTCACAATTGTTTGTTAGAGAGCACAATCTGAGGACTATGGAAAAGTTACGAGAGATGGAGAGAACTGAAGCTCAAACTAAGATTTCTGCTCTGGAGCAAAAGGTACAGAAATCTCATTTTTATTTCTAAATGAAAGGAAATTAATTAAAGGATAACTAGAGTGAACATCCTTTCTTTTTTCTCTCGACATAAAAGCTTTTGAAAAACAGTGGAAATGTTTGGACAGATGCTTCAGACCATGACTCCATACACATGCAGCAGGATGGTATGAGCTCTTGCTTTTATAAGACACTTCCTGTGAAGGGAATGCATGCTTTTCCCCCAACAGAGATTTAAATAAAAAATAAACCTTTGTGCTTAATTTCAGAAAGCAGAAAAAGATCAGATGAGACCCAGCAGATGAATCCTCTGATGCTTCATAAATATCAACCTCAAAGGCAGCAGTTTCCCCCAGTAAAGTGTTTCAACAGAACACCTGCTGATGATCTATGTTCGCTCTCTGACTAACAAAAGCACTTTCTACATATTTGATTCATTTTTAATGCATTTAAAGCTACAGTAGTCCTGCATGTCATTGAGTGAACAGAGTATTTGGGGAGTGTTGCTCTACTGTAGTGTTTAGAGCAGTGCGCTAGAGAAGGTTGCAAGTATCCGTCGACGCATCAAGGATTAGCATTTAAATAGGTAAAGATACGTTACTGAAACAAAGTGCTGGGCATATAAGAAGAATATTAAAGGTATACTATGCAACTGGTGTTGATTTTCCAGCGAGGCTCCCCCCAGAGGGCGAAAGTAAAAGTGCACTGTCGTAAATATGCTCAGCTGTTCACCTGGTTTCTCCGTCAAGCCAGGCGCGGTTGTTTTGAGCTTAGCAGACAGGCGAACGCAACGAATGACTAATGCTGCGTTCACACCGCAGCTGGCGCGACAGAAGCAGCAAATTTACATGCAAAGTCAATGGTTGACGCACGTCAAGGCGCAGCAAAAGGTTCCGCGGCGCGTTTTGAGCAGCAGGCGCAGCGCGTCTGAGCAGCTGAAGCAGCGCGTCGGGCGCGTTTAATCATCTGACGCAGGGAGAGAGACACAGCGCTGATGATCACTCCTCTTAAACAGTTTATTGACGCCTAAATTAACTTAAAATGCAGAAATCTGCCGGCAGAATATGCAGTTTGGATTATTTAGATGAAAAACACCTACCAGCTGCCGTGGTGAACCGCGAGGAGGCGACCCGGCCAGAGGCTGCTGATGACGGGATTCCTATTGAAGGCAGGATGATAATCTGAATGAACTGACTGCACTGATTACGTTTTCAGGTGTATTTTCTCACTTAAAAACATATTAAAACTACTTTATTCCCACTGATCACAGCAAATATAGCTGCAAGGTGAGAAAGGATAGTGAAGTTCACCTAACGCCAGCGTCACACACACTTTTGCACCGCAGCCAGAGCAAAGCTGCTTCAGCCACGGGTCAGAACTAACTGGTACAAGCAGCAAAAAGGAAGCAGCAGACACGATTTTGCTGCTTTTGCTGCGTGAACGTAGCATAACTGCACAAAGATTGCCACTGTGCTAGCAACGAGAATGCTTTTAACTGGGGGCGTGTAGCAGTTCTCGCCGTAAAGCAAGACTGGACTCACGCCATACTTCTGAGCCTGTGGGTGCGGGATCGCGCTCCCGCAGCCGCGGTGCAGTATTTCCACAGACCACCAGGGCGGTCGGTGAATACCTTGTTCAACCTGAAATGAATCATTTAATCATCCAAAACGTTATGGAACACATTAATTAACTGAAAAATGTTGCATAGTGTGCCTTTAAAGTTATAAAGTCGCCTAGTTAGTCTCCAGACCTCGCTACTGTGGAAAATCAGTAGAGTGAGATAAAACTTCAGCTACCAGACAGGAGGCAATTTAAAAAAAGAATATTTTAAGGAGAAGAGTGGGTCAAGGTCTCTCCTTAGATGGGAGCTACCAGCTCAAGTTTCTGAACAAAGTTCTCAGTCTTGCTTTGATTCAAATATTTATGTTTTTATTCTGATTTTTCCCTTATTAGCTGCCTACCTGCAATAAACCAGAAGACAAATAAATCTAGAGACTCTGGGGTTGTTGATAGAATCTCAAAAATCCAGCCGGGGATTTAACATCTCTGCCCCTAAATGTACAAAGCACCTTTCATGCAAAAATGTGTAAATCATAAGTGTCTTATCTTCAGGCTAAAGATGGGAAACTCCTTTTTGAAGACAAGAAGAAAAAAACCATCTATCCTTTTAATCCTGAGGTGGAGCAGCAAAGAAGGCTGGTCACTGAGCAGGTAGAGCAACACACGGCATAGACCACAGGGGATTTAGCCATAGGATTACATTAAGAGCCTTTTTTCATCTTTTTTGACTATCAGTCATAATGAATTAGAATTATATAACATAGTATTGGCCATATGATCAGCAATACTAGGCTGGAGCTCTCTTTCAACTGCTAATTCAGACACTAACAGTTTTACATTCATAGTGAAGCCAAAGCTTGTTTGGATTTATTCTTGTAGACAATAAAGTTTTAGCACTATTGAATCGGGTAAAGCCAATATATGCTGCTACAGTTACTCTAAAAATGTTGATATGTTCTAACAAATTCAAAATCAGTTTTCATGGCCCACCCTAAATGTGGCAGGTTGGCCATTTAAACCTGAATCGATTGCTAGGATTTAATCCATCCTTTTTCCGTCACGCTTATCCAAAGCGGGGTCGCAAGGGATGCAGGCGTCTATCTCCAGCTGTCTACGGGCGAGAGGCTGGCCCATCCTGGACAGGTCGCCAGTCCATCGCTGGGAAACGAACACAAACAACCATTAATGCATACACTCACAGCTTAGGAGAATTTAGAGAAGCCAATTAAGCATAAAGTCATGTTTTTGGGCTGTGGGAGGAAGCCAGAGTACCCAGAGAGGACCCGAGCATGCTCAGGGAGACATGCGAATTCCATACAGAAAGACCCCGGTCCAGGAATTAAACCTGCACTGGAAAAAACAAAATCTAGATAAGTCATTTTTTTCTTAAAATAGCTGCATTTGTTCTTGGATTGAGGAGGTAAGAGAAACATTTTGCCAATGGAACAAGATAATTTACATTTAAAATAAGAAAACACAATTGCATTGTCTTATTTCAAGTGCATATTATCGTATAGTAAAAATATTCATTTCATTGGCAAACTATCTCATTTGCCTACTTAAATTAAGGGTAAATACACTTTATTTAAGAATTTTTTACTTATTTCTAGATCGTTTTTCCAGTGTGGAACCTTCTTGCTGCAAGGCAGCAGTGCTTCCCACTGCTTCAATTGATCAGCCTAGGATTTAATCAACCAATAAAATGTGTTTTGCATTTTTCAGGTCATCTCAATCAGATCAAAAATACTTTATCTGTCATAAATGTAGATAATTAATCAATAAATGATGATTTAAATTCTCACATCCTTTTGATCGTAGTTGAAAGAGCTTGTTTTAAGGCTTGAGAAGGAAGGAGGCAAAAAGGAAACCTTGGCGCCTCAAAGTGGATCCCTCACACCTCAGGACTGGACCCCCTCATCTTTAATTGAGCAATTGTGAGAAAGAATAACATAGAAAATACAATGCATCAAAAATTAAAACCAATTCATTTTTTTCAGGCGCTGCAGACAGGACAAACTGGCAGCAGGGTTCAGCTTTAATACTGTTAGGGAAGATGAAGAGAACTGGTAGAAGAAGAGGAAGCAGAGCAGGGAAACTCATCCTTAGGTAAAGTTTTTTAAATTGCACATTTTACAAACTCTAGAATAAATGTGAAACTATAGGCGTTTTTTTTTTTTAGCTTTTTGGGGTGCTGAAGCAACCCTAATTTGAATCAAACACCCTAAAATATGAGTTGTTTTTTAATACTTTTACAATAAGAAATAAACAAAACAACAACGTAAATGTGACATTGTAAAAACTATACAGTAGTTTGTTATTTTACCTCTTCAATTATGTTCTGGTTAATCAGAAATAATAAAAACAAGTAAACAAAAAGCCTGATGTGGCTCCTTAATTAAAAAGAAGCTTTTGAGGGAAGCTGCATTCAGGTGTTTTCTGAAAATCTCAGTCAGATTTCTTCACCTATTGATGGTGTGTTGGTGAAATGTTCACCAACGAGGTGCTCTAATGTGTCTGAGACTGATTTGTTTGGTTATCTTCAAAGCCACAACTCAATATCAATATCTAAATTTCCTGAATCATTATTTGGATTAAAGAGGAGAGTAGAGAGCAGCAAAGGTGTGTGCAGAGTGAAAGGTCAGGAAAAACAAGACAAGAAAACAGACAAAATAGCAACAGTTGTTAAACTGGCAAAAAAAACATTTCATTCAGTAGATTATTTTAAATTTATCATGAAAGTATTTTTGGCACACAAAAGACAAACTCATTTAATGAAAACTTATTCAAAATTCTCCACGAAATAAGTTGATTTAAAAGCTTCTTGCTTTGCTTGTCGGCACACGTCTCAGATACGATGCATTAGTGAACGATGTAGTCATTAACAAAATGCACTGAAAAAGTTTCAAAAAATATGTGTAGAAAACGGTGAAATTCATGTCTGTCCAATGCTATAAGGGTTGCTCAGCCCCCCTAAACCTCTGAATCTAGAATCACTCCTGGTAAAAACATCTCTTTAGCTGTAATCTGACCACAAATATATGCAGTAATTTTGTTCCTGCACACTGAAATGTGTCAGTAATTGTTATGTACAGCTTTCTGTAAATGGCTTTAATATCATGGAACATACATAATCTCATCCAATCAAGCGAGCGTCCCATTTCATTACCTACATATATGTTCACATATGTGCAGAATGAGCTAATCCCAGCTTCCACTTTAATCAAACTGCATCCGGTCTGAGTGGAGAGCTGAAGGTCACCCTTTAAACGCCACGTCAAACATGTCTGAGCAGTAATCTCCAAAGTGATTCTCTCTCCCAGGACTTGGTAAATAATCGGATATGGAGCTGAGAAATGTACCGCTCAGCTGGAGCACATCTGACTAAAAATGTAAGAGGATAGGAGCGAGTTACAACGTGTCGCCGTCCTAAACTAAAGCTCTGCGGCACGCACGCAGCCTGTATGATGGATATTAACATTACTCAGACTGACAGAAGCACATTATGATAAAGAGATGAGAGAGAATTTTAACTAACAGTCTATTTAGAGTTATTTATGTTCAGCCTTAGCCGTCTATTTATTGTAATTTCCCCTGAGTATGAATTTCTGTTAAAGCCAAAAAATTCTATTCAATTATATTCAATCTCAGACTGTGTTTTAAGGAATTTCTGATAGGTTTTATAATGATCAAATATTACAAATCCTTTAACTCTTTATAGGGCAAGTTACTGTTTTTGATCACTTGCATACCTCTTACAAATCCCCCCGTCCCTCAGTGAGGTCTAGAAGCACAAGATCTATGATATCAGCCATTCCGCTAAGATCCTGCTACATGGCTGCACTACATCCTATTTTGGCATTTGACCGAATTAGATGAGCCCTCCTGAATTATATATTAGCTAATGTAAATTAAGTTGAAAAAAAGTTAAAAGTTAAGAAAAAAGTAAAAGCTAATTAAAAAGTTAACATGTAAAGTTATTAAAGGGGAACACCGTTTTTTGTTGTTCTGTTTTTCATAGGGCCCTTGATTTTAACTTATTACACTGCAAAAAATAGAAATCTCAATAAGTTATTTTTTCTTAAAATAAGTGCATTTTTCCTTGAATTGAGGAGGTAAGTGAGACACTTTGCCAATGGTACGAGAAAACAATGTTATTGTCTTATTTCAAGTGCATTTTATCTAACTATCTTATTTTAAGAGTAAAAATACTCATTCCATTGGCAGATCATCTTATTTACCTGCTCAAATTAAGGGTAATTATACTTACTTTAAGATTTTTTTTACTTATTTCTGGATTATTTTTGCAGTGTACATCATGTTCTACTCACCTATATTAGCTTAGTGTCATTTGGAGCCGTTCTGAAGATATTCCGTTAGGTTATATCCAAGTAATGTCTTTCTATGGGCAACGACTTGAAGGCACAAACTAAACTGTTCATAATTTATACTTTATGGTACGCCAGCATTCATAACTTAGGCGAGTCACTGTCCCCCAGACATCCACGGTTATATATTTTTTATTTATATTTATTAAAAACAAAGTGGCGCGTGTATGACGTCATCCGTGCGCGCCGGCTACCGTTCCTTCATCCTGTCCGCTGAACTGCTGCTAGTTTTCCTCACATGCCTGGAAGATGTCTAGTGCTGCTACCACAGATGATCTCGCTCTCCAAATGGAATTGAACGATTCAGATTAGCTAGAATGAATAGAAGGGGTAGAGCGTAGCCGCCTGTGGCCCGACGCGCGGATGACGTCATACAGACTCCGCTTTGTTTTTAAAAGATATAGGCACAAACTAGACTGTTCATAATTTATCATTCATGGTATGCCAGCATTCATAACATGTAGGCCAGGGGTGCTCAAGTCCATTCCTCAAGAGCTACAGTGGGGCAAAAAAGTATTTAGTCAGCCACCAATAGTACAAGTTCTCCCACTTAAAAAGATGAGAGGGCCGTAATTTTCATCATAGATATGCCCCCAACTATGAGAGAGACAAATGAGAAAAATCCAGGAAAAATCACATTGCCCGATTTTTAAAGAATTTTATTTGCAAAATATGGTGGAAAATAAGTATTTGGTCAGTTACAAACAAGCAAGATTTCTGGCTCTCACAGACCTGTAACTTCTTCTGTAAGAGGCCTCTGTCCTCCACTGTTACCTTCTTTATGGCACCCGTTTGAACCCGTTATCAGTATAAAAGACACCTGTCCACAACCCTCAAACAGTCACACTCTAAACTCCACCATGGTTAAACTAGAGAGAGCTGTCAAAGGACACCAAACAAAATTATAGACCTGCACCAGGCTGGGAAGTCTGAATCTGCAATAGGTAAACAGCTTGGTGTTAAGAAATCAACTGTGGATCACCTATTAGAAAATGGAAAAAACATACAAGACCACTGATAATCTTCCTGATCTGGGGCTCCACAAGATCTCACCCCCCGGGGGTCAAAATGATCACAAGAACGGTGAGTAAAAATCCCAGAACCACACTGGGGACCTAGTGAATGACCTGCAGAGAGCTGGGACCAAAGTAACAAAGGCTACCATATCAGTAACACACTACGCCAAATTAGGGACTCAACAAATCCTGCAGTGCCAGACGTCCCCCCTGCTTAAGGTACATGTCAAAGTCTGCCCCAAGTTTTGCTAGAGAGCATTTGATGATCCAGACCATGACTGGGAGAATATGGTCAGGATGAAACCAAAATAGAACACTTTGTAAAAACTCTACCGCCGTTTGGAGAGGAGAGAATGCTGAGTTTCATCCAAAGAACACCACACCTACAGGAAGTGTGCGGGAAACATCATGCTTTAGCTGTTTTTTCTGCTAAGGGACCAGGACGACTGCGGTGAAGGAAAGAATGAATGGGGCTATGTATCGCCAAATTTGAGTGAAAAACTCTCCTTCCATCAGTAAAGGCCATTGAAGATGAACGCGGGTTGGCCTTTCAGCATGACGATCCAAACACACCACCGAAAGTAACGGAAAGGAGTGGCTTCGTAAGAAGCATTTCAAGGTCCTGGAGTGGCTCAGCTGGGGTCTCCGTGATCTCAACCCATAGAAAAATCTTTTGAGGGAGTTGAAAGTCCGGTGGTTGCCTAGCTTACCAGCCCCAGAATACCAGTTTCAGAGGAGATCTGCATGGAGAAATGGGCCAAAAATACCAGCAACAGTGTGTGAAAACCTTGTGAAGACTTACAGAAAACGTTTGATCTCTGTCATTGCCAACAAAGGGTATATAACAAAAGTATTGAGATGAACTTTGTTATTGACCAAATACTTATTTTCCACCATATTTTGTAAATAAATTCTTTTAAAAATCAGACAATGTGATTTTCTGATTTTTTTCATTTTGTCTCTCATAGTTGAGGTATATCTATGATGAAATTACCGCCTCCTCTCTTCATCTTTTTAAGTAGGGAGAACTTGCACCCACAGGGCTGACTAAATACTTTTTGCCCCCACTCATATCCTGCAACCTTTTTGATGCAAACTATTTTAACAATACCTGAATCAGCCGAGTGGGTTTTCGTTACCATGCCTCTGTTGGGCTAAATGAGGTAGATTCAGGGGTGCTAGAGAAGAGATGCATCTAAAGTTACAGGATGGTAGCTCTTGAGGACTGGACTTGGGCACTCCCTGATGTAGCCAGACATCGGCGGTTATATTTTTATATTTATATCTTCATTACTAATCCTTTCCCTACCTTAATTTGAAACTGTGGTATAATAATTGTTATCCCTTCCCTATTAGCTATGCCGTAAGATTTCAGGAGGAAGATATTACTATATTTGGGTAAAAATGGCCGCCCCCAGACTCAGTGATCCCAATGAATATTATTATTTTCATTTGTTTTTTACTGATTAACGCTAAATCCATTAAATCACTGCAAACGTATTAGTTTTAGGTATAAATAACAATCCATTGATCATTCCTTGCTGACCGGACTTTTCCTTTGAAAAAATGATTTTAAACTCACATAAAGTTTCAGTGGCTGCCACAAAATTTGGGATTAATCTGACAGGGGAAACTTGTTAAATTCAATTAGTTTATTTCAAACACTGCAGAGAGTCTTTAAGATATTATGCAAGCAAAGGACAGACAAACCTGCCATCTGTGCAGTTTAAACTAACTCTTTAAAGCCAAGTGTATCATATTTGAGACCTCTGCATCATAGCTGTGCTATTTTTGTTCCTGAAAACCCTGACGTACACAATCAGACACATGTAGTGAACAGAAAATGTATAAAAGATTATACAGAAATGCAGAATGTATCAGAATTTATGCAAATAATTGATCTAATCAAATTTATAAAAATGTTGTGTTTTTTAGTTTTGTTTGTCAGGAAGTTTGATGACAACTATAATTTCAAAAAGGCAAGGCAAATGTATTTTGTATAGCACAATTCAGTAAAGACAATGCAAAGTGCTTTACATGATTAAAATACAGGAAGATAAAAACAGAATCAAAGCAAGTAGGAAAAAAATAAATAAATAAAAAATAAAAATAAAAAATGCAGAAACAAAAAGAATATTAAAGCAGTTGGACTAAAGAAAATATGTTTTAGTTGAACTGTTTAACTTCACAGAACAATCGAAGGCGATCCTAAACAAATGTGTTTTTAGTCTTGATTTAAAGGAACTCAGGCTTTCCGCACTTTTACAGTTTTCTGGAAGTTTGTTCCAGATAAGTGGAGCATAGGAACTAAATGCTGCTTCTCCATGTTTAGTTCTGGTTCTAGGTCTGCAGAGCAGGCTGGAGCCAGAAGACCTGAGTGGTCTGGAGGGTTGATACACTGATAGCAAGTCTGTGATGTATTTAGGTGCTAAGCCATTCAGAGATTTATAGACTAACAGAAGGATTTTAAAGTCTATTCTCTGAGATACAGGGAGCCAGTGGAAGGACTTTAGAACCGGGGTGATGTGCTCTACTTTCTTAGTCTTAGTGAGGACACGGGTAGCAGCGTTCTGGATCAGCTGCAGCTGTCTGATCCACTTTTTAGGCAGACCTGTGAAAACACCGTTGCAGTAATCAATTCGACTAAAAATAAACGCATGGATTAGTTTTTCCAGATCATGCTGAGACATTAGTCCTTTAATTCTGGAAATCCTGGAAAAAGATTAGAATATTCCATCAATTATCTCATGGTCTGGGCTTTAAAGGGTTAAAGATAAAGTTGCTTCACTTCTTGTAATCTGTAGCACAGGTCTGGCTGTGCAGTTGTGTTTGTTATAATATAATATATATAATATAATTCTAGATATTTATCTCAATTTTAAGCAGAGTTATTTGACATTCTTTTCATCTTCACTCCAAAAACAATCTAGAAATAAGTAAAAATTTCTTAAATTAAGTGTATTCACCCTTAATTTGAGTAGGTAAATGAGATAGTTTGCCAATGGAATGAGTCATTTTACACTTAAAATAAGATTATAGATAATTTGCACTTGAAATAAGACAATGCAATTGTGTTTTCTTATTTTAAGTGTAAATGTCTCTTTTACCTCCTCAATTCAAGAACAAATGTACTTATTTTAATAAAAAATGACTTATCTAGATTTAGATTTTTTGCAGTGTTGATTGTGTCTTTTTTCCCATTTGTCCGTTTGAATGTTAACATTGTTTTTTCTTAATATTTCCTTTCTTTTTTAGTTTAAAAATTCTTGGATTTAAAAGCAGCCCACTGAAAACTGCAGCGATTAACTTGCAGTGGAGGAGAATGCCTTTCCTGCTGATATCAACCTGATATAAATCCCTGGTTTAGCAGCTGGATGATTGTAGTCGATGAAGAGGGGTGAAGGAGGACAGTTAGGTTTCTTGGATGTCTGCAAATCTGTAAAAAAACAAGCAGTATGCAACTCTGTAATCAAGCGGACCTATCTATCTTTAAGCGCAGCAACTTTGTGCTTGTTACTTCATTAGATATTCTATTATACTCAGATATGACTTTTTTATGTGTACCATTTATGTTTTGTCGAGTTAAGTTTGCTAACTTCACACTGCCTTAAAAAAAATATTAATCGCCTTTAACTTTTTCCAACAATATGACATTGCAGCTACAGATTTCAGTGTATTTTGATGGGATTTTATGTATTAGATGAACAAAAAATGGTGAAAATTTCAATTCAATTCAAGTTTATTTCTATGGCAATTCACAACACCTCATCTCAAAACACTACACAGTTCACCAAAGTTTCTATATAAAGAAAACCAGCTGATTGCATGCGACTCATTGACTCTTCAGCAATCCCCTCACACTTGTAGCGTGCATGTATTGACAGTAGAGAGGAAAAACTGAACAGGAAGAAAGCTCCAGCAGAACCAGGCTCAGTGTGAGCGGCCATCTGCTGAGGCCGACTAGGTTTAAGGAGACAGAAGCAGAGATGCAAAAAGCAACTTTAAAAGGCGGCCCCATCCAGGTATTTGTAAAAACAACTTGTGTTTTTTTTTGTTTTGTATTTTTTACAATTCCTTGAAAAAAATCAGAAAAGCCTGGTGTGCGTTCTGTTCAAATGTCTGAAACACATCATATGGAAACACCTTCAGATGCAGGTCCTTGGGGGCCTTGAGTGTCTTTTTTAAATATGTGTTGAGTTGTTCTTAAAGTTTCTTTTAAAACCTTGTCCAGAATAACCAGTATGTCTGTTTTCAGTTTTAAATATCCAAAATCCAAGACATATTACTTTCATAAAATCAGGAGATACTGTGTTTCACTTGTAGTTTAATAAATCAGAGCAGCACAAATATTGCATTGACCATTCGAATTGATCATACCCTGTTGTCTTAATTGAGACATACTTATGTTTATTCTCCATTAAGAGTAACATAAACCTCCTATAAAGAGGTGATAGAATGTTTTTAATGAAGAACTGTGGCCTTCAGTGGCTCTGCTTGAACAATGTGCAAGCAGAGCCACCTCTGCTGCCCGATGCGCATGTCCCTCCAGTGAGCACATCCTGCTTCTTCAGGACCTGCGCCGATGAGGACAGCGCCGACAGCTTTACCCCCCAGAAGCGGTCCAATCTGATGCAACAGAAGAGAGATGGGGGTTTGGATTAAAGTAGTTTTAGTTACGTTTGCATAATCAGCAGTGCTGAGAGAATATTGTATTTATTTTGGTGGCTCTCTAAGAAAAGCATCACTTGCATAATTAGAAACTGAAGCGAGACACTGGAAAAACGATCTAGAAATTAGTAAAAAATTCTTCAATTAAGTGTATTTACCCTTGATTTGAGTAGGTAAATGAGATAGTTTGCCACTGGAATCAGTATTTTTACACTTAAAATAATAATTAGATAAGATAAGATAAGAGAATGCAATTGTGTTTTCTATTTTAAATCTAAATTGTCTTGTTCCATTGGCAAGATGTCTCTTTTATCTCCTCAATTCAAGAACAAATGCACTTATTTTAAGAAAAATGACTTATCTAGATTTAGATTTTTTGCAGGAGGCTCAAGCTGGTTGATGTCTCCTGGAGGAAGCTCAAACACGAAGGAAATGAGTTTGTTTTCTGCTGATCAAAACTCCATCATGGTGCCGATTGATCAGCACCTGCTAGTCTGTGTACAGATTCACAAACATTGCAAACTGTTTTAGTGTTAGATCTGATCTTATGTTTTAACTTGTCATAAAGAGCTGTTTTATTAATTATTTATCCAAATTAGATGGAAGAAGTGGCACTAATTAAGAAGTAAGGGTCAAACTATCTACGTTTAGCATAAAAGATCAGTTAAAACTTTCTTTCCAATGTTAAAGTACCCAATATCCATCTATTACAGACATTCATCTGATTTTTATAAAGATTTAGCTTAGAAACATCTCTACAAAGCTCAATTTCTCAGCTTAAAATAAAAACTTAACATTTATATTTCTTTTTTTGTTGATCACGCTGGTGAAGGAATAATTTCATTGGATTCCCAAAATGCAGATATAGTATAATATAAATGTTCATGAAAAGGTCCATATACACTTTTTGGCTGAGTTTTTAGCCACAGTTTGTTCTGGGTGGTATATCACTGGGTAACACTTCAGTTAAATAAAAAACAACAAAATGGACAACAAAAATTAATTGTGCATTTTTTAAAACTACCCTTTCTTATAAATTATATGTGTGCATCTCATTAAATTAGTAAAATATCAAAAAGATAGCTACAAATTCCACCTACTTTTATGGGAAATTCTCACCTATTTTGCATACCCAAAGCAGAGAAAAAGCAAATACTTTTAGGAACTGTAAACCCAAATTACATGTGTGATGCATTATTGGAAAGCTAACGCCTTCTAGTTTCTGAATATATACAGCTGAAAATTGGGTGGAGTAAAACACAACCCAAACTGAATCAGTTTAAAGATGGCTCAAAGTTGTTTTTTTTATTCTCAAAAATAAGAGGTAAAATCTTTTTTGAACAGCAGTAATAAAAGACATGCTTGCTTATTGTGGCTGCTTTTGTCAGGATGCGAGGACAAGAAGGACCCAGTATTCAGGAGAGACGCAGTCAGTAGGAAAAGTTCAAAAGGTTTATTAAAATAAAACCGAAACAAAAGCGGGCGCTGTGGCTCGCCGGACACTGCAGGCAGGTGGGTGGGGCACCCTTCAATCTCAGACACTCTGGGGAGGAAACATAGGCAAGTGACCCGCGATAAACTGGATAGATGATTATCTGGGTTGGTCACTTACCTGGTTTAACAGTCCAGACCACGAAAGTGTCCCCAGTGCTGCCAGTTCCAGAGGGACACATGCTGGAAGCCGATCCTGGTCATGGATCCAGAACAGACAGGAACAGGCAGGGATCCAGATCAGGCAGGAACAGAAACAGGTGGCAGGATCCAGACTTCCAGGCATCATAGAGCCTCCAAGGAGGGTTCAGAGTCTGACACGGTCAGAAGCATGACCAGGTGGTGCACTTTAGGAGCAAGACAGGATCAGGTGCAGAAGAGGCAGGCTCAGTAGCTAAGAGGAGGGTAGCCGAGACAGGGCGTGGAACCAGAATCCTGAAGCAGGACTTAAACTTGGTCTCCTCTCCTGGAGCCAGGCTTACTGGATAAAAACTGGAACCCTCCCCCATAATGAGCCAAAAACCCAGAGGACTGCGCTGGGGAGGAACAGTGGACGATCAGGAGACGAGACATGACAAACACTAAAACCACCTCACTTTCCACTGGCTGCTAGGATCCAGGACATGAACCAAATAAAACTGAACAGAAAGACTGGATCGAGAAAGACAAGCAAATGATCTGGCACTGAATGCTCAGGCTGAACTTGAATATAAAACAGCAGAGGAAACAGGTGAGGGTAATAGAATTATAGCTGAGGCAGGGAGGGAGAAAGCGGCAGGTGAGAGAGGAATGACTAGTTAAGGGAGAGCAAACAGGCCAGATCATGACAGCTTTTGTCATGTTTGCTGCTACATCTGTGTTAATTGTTAACTTTGGTGCTCGCTGTGTTTATAAAATGATCTTGGTGGTTGAATTGTGGGGAATCTAAGCTTTCCAATGATGTCTAACATGACTACATTGGTAAACATTTAACCGGGGAGTAATTTTCATGCATTCTGAGTTATTAGTTATAAACGCTTTAAAACGGTGGGTTTTGAGAGGTTAATTTACTTTATTAACTTAGTTCACATAGTGGGACACATGATGTTGATTGTTTAGACTGATGTTTTAGCCTATATAGATCTTATCTCTGATTTCTTTCTGCTTACAGTCAATAATAACATGTCTTTGAGGATTAGAACATTACATCAGAGCAAAAAAAAACCCTTTTTTTATGCAGGGATTTAGATTTAAGTAAAAGTAGGTCTATCAAATGTTCTCTTTTGAAAGGAAGATTAAATCTAAAAAATTAGCCTAATCAAAGCAGTGATTCCAGTTTCCTTAGATGCACAGGCCCAATTAAAGCTTGCTTTTACTGTGCAGACAAAGCGACGGCTTTCTTTAGACATCACAAATTGGGCTAAATATAAACAAATACTTTACTCAGAAACGGTAGAGCTCCTTTCCCTTTTTTTTGAGGACTTGGCTTTTAAGTAGATAGTTTTTTTTATCCATTTTTTGTACAATCCTGCCATATGTGTTTGAAAAAACCTGTTTAGTGTGTTTGGGACCATTGTCCTGTGAGGACGCCCAATCGTGCCAAAAATCCAACTACTTAAGGGTGGATTTCAGATCAGCTTAGAACAGTTGGAGTTTATCTTGTTTTTAAATCGGTCTGCTTCATCCAGAGGTACAACTGACAACCAAAGAGACTCTCTTCACGAAGCGAAACTAAGCGAGGAAGCATGTGCATCTTCTTTTTGACTTTTCAAAATAAATCTTCTTGTGATTTAGGTAAAATATTGACCTAAGAGGTCATAAAACATTTCAAGCTGCAAATTTAAGTCAACTTTAAAGGAGTGAAATGGTGAAAATTATGTCTTTACCAGCAAGCTTTGAGGCCATATTGATTGTAAACTGGTTTGACAGTGGAAAGTTGTGTTTTAGTGCCAGTATCTTTCGACTGATTTCCAGTTTGATGGTTTTTAGATTATTTTTGAACTTTCTAATGAATTTCCCTTGAAATCACAGTGGGCTCATGGGCCAGATGGGGAAAACTTGGACACCAGTGGGTGTTCCACTGGACAAATGTAACGGATGTAAATAATTGTGAAATGGGAATGCATGTACAGTAGCAGCTGTTCAAAATGGCCCTTCCTAGGCAAACGCAAGTCGAACAGCAGCCCACTTCCCTGCGACTCCCAGCAAAATTGTCATGATCTGGCCTGTTTGCTCTCCCTTAATTGGTTGGTTTCTTTCACCTGCTGTTTTTCCCTCCCTGACTCAATTATAATTTTATTCCTCTCACCTGTTTCCTCTGGTTATATTCAGTTCAGCCTGAGCATTCCAGGGCCAGATCATTTCTTGGCTCTTTCTTCCAGTCTGTCTGTTCAGTTTTAGTTCATGGTTCTGCGTCCTGGATCCTAGCAGCCAAAAGTGTTGGAAAGAGGTTTTAGTGTGTTTGTCTCATCTCCTGATAGCCACTGTTCCTCCCCAGCGCAGTCCCTCTGGGTTTTTGGCTCTATATGTGGGGAGGTTCAGGTTTTTATCTCAGTAATCCTGGCTCCAAGGAGGAGACCAGTTTAAAGGTCCTGCATCAAGTTCTTGGTTCCACGCCCTGTCTCGGCTACCCTCTTCCACTGAGCCACCTGCCTGTCTGGCACCTGATATACTGTCTGCTCCTGTGCGTGACCACCTGGTCATACTTCTGGTCCCAGTCAGACTCTAGACCCTCCTGGGAGCTCTATGATGCCTGGAAGCCTGGATCCTGCCACCTGTCTGTTCCCTGCCTAATCTGGATCCTGTTCCTGGCTGTTCTGGAATCCCTGAACAGGATCGGCTTCCTGCAAGACCTCTGGGACTGCAGCACTAGGGACATTCTTGTACTGGACCCTGTCTAAACCAGGTAAGTGTCCAACTCGGATAATCATCTTCTGTCAGATGATTGTGGTCACTTACCTGTGTTTCCTCCTACTGGCTGCCTCTCCTTGAATACTGAGTCCATCTGTCCTCGGTTTCATGACAAAAATCCTCTCCAACTTCCAGCCACTGGCCTTCTCCTGGGCGTGCATTTTTTTTTGGCTCTGACTCCAACCTTTCACTGAATGACAGGGTCTGACCTGTGATGATGACGCTTCTCTTTAGCACACAGCTACAGCTTACATTTTACAACAAAACCACAGGGTTTAAAAGTTCCCAGCTCACGATGTATGTTCTCACAGCGTGCAGCACAACGCTTTGATACGATCTACCTGCTCCCACTGTACGTCTAAAAACCAGGTGGGACTCAGCTCCGCAGTGAGATGGAGCTACCCGGACTCGTCTATCCGGAAGCCAAACGAGTAGAAGAGGAAAAAGACGGAAGTGTCAAGGCCTTCTGTTAAATATGAAGCTCACTAGAGTAAAACTCGCTGCCGTATAAAGCCTTGAAGCAGCCAAGGCCTGTCAAGGAAAGTGGGGAAATTCTTAATGGCATCAACTGTACTCCAGGCAAGGCTAACTCTATGACAGAAAACTAGCTAATTTAAATAAAGTCCAACATCTCTGAAGAGAGACTGGTTATATATCCTGTCAGACATATGGCATTAGCTTAATGCTCGCTCTGTGTACATTTGATCCTGCATGTTTAATTTTGCCCACATGTGGGTTTATGAAATTAACCGTTATCCAAACGTGCATATTCACCTCATGTCTACATTGCATATCAAATAGAAATACATTTTTTCTCCCACTGTTAGAAAAAAATAGGATTGGGGTTGTTTGTTTACTTCTCTCTAGTACTGCATTGTGCAGAATGTTATGTTAAAAATCAAATTGTTTCACCTGCAGGCTGGATTTCCTCTGCAATAAGGACATTGCTTCTGCAGTGTAACTATCAGATTCTGTCTGTGGAGTCAGACTCTGGAACATTTCCTAAGGACTGAAAATTGCGAAGGATTAAAGTACAATGTCATTACAAAAAGGGATGATCCCCTGTTGTGTTTAGCTTCTGCAAGATATTGCCTAATCCCCAGAACATGAAAGATAAACATTACTTTACCCCTGTCCCTAGAAATGAAAAATAAGTTCTACTTGCCTGCTTTTTACAGGATACATGTTAAATATACGACTTGTGTCAAATTTTAGAGGCTCTCAAATGGTTTTACCTGCTGCTGATGTCTGAACAAGGCTGTCCAGGTTGTCAGCGCTGAGGACTGTGGTTCTGTGTGAGACTATTAGACTCTAAATTTAGTGGATAAATGTGAAAATAAAAATAAAAAAGCAGGATTATCTGAATCGACAGGAAATACAATACAAAGCATCAAACTCAAACTGGAAATTGCTGCTTTGGTTGTTGCTGCAAAACTTTACCTGACTGGATCAATGACAAACAAACTCAGATTGTAGATATATGATAAAGAAATAACTTTTTTAAATAATTCTTTAGCTTTGATTTTTGTATTTTCTTTTACAGGTGATACTATTTGTTGGCTTTTTATACCCTTGTTAGGTTTATTCAAAGATGATTATAAAATTAATGTGAGCTTATGAAACATTTGAGCAAGGGATGCTCCACTGTGTCTTATGATTCAGTCAGGAGACCATCCTGCCTTCATTCTAGTGGAACATCCTGTCTCTATGAACTGATCAATTGTTCTCTCAGAACAATACCCTGTTTGTAACCATGTGTCATGTTCTGTTAATAAATGCTCTGCGGAGGAGGTCCAGTAGGAGACAGTGTGTTTGAGTCAGGGGTTCAACTGTCTCTCCTTCTGCAGAAGTTGTATCCATTACTGTGTATTTCAGTTCTTCTTTTGCAAACCTACATTTATGAACCCAACAATCCTTAGGTACCATTTCCCCAGGTTCTACATTTTACCATTGGGGTCTTTTTTTCTATTATGTTACATGAATATGAGACTTTTACTTTGAAGGCATTATATCAGTTTTTGCTTTTTTGTTTTTTCCTCACATTGAATAAGTGTCGGAAGACTTTTGGATGAAAGTTCAGTATCCTGTTACAAGTTTATGACTGCCTCAAAGTAGTCAAAGAAATCTTAAATAAACTATTCTTTATTGGTGCACAGAGTCTCTGCAAAGTATAGAATGGGAATTCAAGACACAAATGCAATCATTTCACAGCATATGTCTGTTAGTTTCTTTGTTTAACTGTGTGAAGGAGAGTTCGGTGGTACTGTTTCCTTCAAAATATTTAACTCCATGCATTTGTTGCACTGGTGAGGGTAGTCCTACTGTCTTCAGTTCAGCCCCATAACATCGTTAATGTCATATTCTCACTCCAATGTGACAGCCCAGTGTTTTCTAAATGAAGAAAATTTACATTTATTTTTGTGATTTAAATTCTGAATGTTTCATTGAAAAAATGTGTCAAATTATTGCTTTGAATGAGGTGTGTTGGAGGAAAAATACCATCTAAACATGCAGGCTTTTGATAAGAAATAGATGCTTGATTATGACGTTTGGTTAACTGATAAGAGTAACGCCAAAAAAGTAAAAAAAAAAAAAAAACACAATCCACTTGACTTTGTTTCCAAGTTTCAAGACGTTTCTCTTCCCATCCAGGATATTGTTTTCAATTCAAAATATCAGAAATAGCGTTGAGTTTGAGGCTTTATAGCGGATCGGACCCGGTCCGGACCCAGCCTGATTTAAGATATTTATAAATTACTGCATGTTGTCTGACGACACTGTCTAAATTCACTTGCGCCGCTTCTCCTGTTAATACGGTAAAGCCCTGGGGAGCGTCTGGCTCCAGGCTGCACGTGATCCAAATGAGCCAATGAGCTGACACAGTTCGCTGCTGCTGCTGCTACTTAGACACACACAGCAGGCAAACCTGTGGCAAGCCGGCAATCCGGGCGATGGGAAAGAAGGAGGAAGACCATGAGAAAAAGAGAGCAGAGAAAGTGGTGGACTGCTGGAAGAACTGCGGGTGTGAACTGGTGAAAGAAAAGTGAAATGGCGTGCTCAGAAGATGACCCTGCACATTTAGAGGATGTTTGGCCTCAACCTGCTGCTGTGAAGCAGGATTCTCCACCATGAACAGAATCAACAATAAATCTGGATCCAGGCTCAAAATAGGCTCCTTGATATGTGCTTGAGAATGGCTTAGTCTCCTCGTTAAACCCAGGTTTAAAGTAACCTTGCAGGGCAGCCTAAAGCCCACTGCCAACATTAAGACAGAAAAAGAAAAACACTGAGTGCATTTTTTTATCTCTACTTCAAAAACAATGAGATTTTATATATTTTTAATATATATATATATTTTTTAATAATTCAATTGTACACTGCAAAAAAAATCAAAATCTATATAGAGCCATTTTTTCTTAAAATAAGGGCATTTTGTTGTTGAATTGAGGAGGTAAAACAAGACATGTTGCCAATGGAATCAAGACAATTTACACTTAAAATAAGAAAAACACTATTGCATTTTCTTATTTCAAGTACAAATTATCTAATTATCTTATTTTAAGAGTAAAATTACTAATTCCATTGGCAAACTATCTCATACTACCTGACTCAAATTAAGAGGTAAATACACTTAATTTAAGACATTTTTACTTATTTCTAGATTGTTTTTTGCAGTGTATAACACTCATGCATAAACAACTCATTTTTATTTCATTGTTAAATTCTGTTTTAAAAGTAATGGATTATAATTAAACATGTCTCTGGACCTTTACTGGTTTTTTGCTTTCTTTATTTGACCCCTGCCTTATACAGCAGCCCAACAAAGCCTTTTTTGCTTATAAAACATGCAAATTGAAACGGACGAACGGGTCCACCACCTTTACAATGGGGGTTGTTTATTTGTTAAGTGTAACTCAGAAGATCCTGCTTCCTAAAAACCTTTGTCCAATCAACAGCAACAGCAATTATCAAGACAAACTCAAAAACAGGCGAAATTTCAAAAGTTAAAACACATTCAGAGACACCTCTTCAATTTGTGGATTGTTTTGGTCCAGTTCTTTCATGAAGTGAAATGGATGCTCTGATTTCCAGTCTGTCTCTCCGCATTTCACCACTACTTCCCCTAAAGCAGTGGCTCTTTGGCTCTGCTCCTTTTGCACATAGGGAGCAAGTCGTAGTTCACAGTTTTTCAGCTCGTTCACAGAGCTCACCTTCAGGATCAGCACCAGGTTGTTGGATTCAGGGCTGAAGCTGCTCTGGGAACACGCTGGAGTCGGAAACGTGTGCAAAGGTGGTAGACTACCCAGGACAGTTATGTCCTCCAGTCTCTGAGGTCTCCCAGAGAGGCTTAAAATAGTGACTGTAAGCGTTTGCTGCGCTGGAGAAAAGGCGGCAGAGAAGTGCAGGTAAGGTTTGGATATTAGCGGTTTGCAGGATGCACTGGAGCCGTAGCTCACTGGAGCCAGTGGAATCGGTTTTTCAGGAGTTAATTGTGAGGTGATATTGGACCTGGTGAGTCTGCTGAGTTCATCTGAGGATTTATATTCTCCAGCCAACGTGCAGCGCCTCTGCATGGCCTTACATGATTTGCTTTGCCCAAACTGCATCCCCAGTTTGGGTAAAGAAGGCAGGGAAGCACGGCTTGGGTGAATGGGCTTATAGAGTGGGGCTGTTTGCATTGGTGAGCTTAGGCGACGCAGGGAAAAATAAGATGTTGCCTGCTCGTCTTCATCAATTGGAGCTTGAGCTGGATAAGAGAATACATGAGAGAAAGGTTCACCCTCAGAAGGTGCTGGACTGGTAAAGGTAGAGGGATATTCCATCGTTTCTCCATGCGGCTCATCATACAGCTGCCCGGATCCAGCGGTTTCTCTTGAGGAATTTGGCTCCTGAGTAGAGATCACAGTTTCAACAGCAGCCTGCGGTGGTGGGGCCGGTTTAGAGATTGCTGTAGAAATGTCACTTTTCTTCCAGCACAGAATGCATCCCAGGATCAACGACAGACAAAACACGATCAGTCCAACCAGAAGAAGAACCTGAAGATGAACTGCAGGAGTAAGAAAGAGCTGTGTTAGAGGCGATATCTTCTGCTAAAATGAAGAGATAACCTTTTTCACTAATATTGTTGCACTTTGATTACCAAAATATATCTAAAGTCACATATGAAGTCATCAGGCATGAAGCTGCAGACTTTTTCCAAATAGGTTACTCTGCTGGTTAATCATTGTAAACTAAAGGGTTACTGTATTAAAGGTTTGACATTGTTGGTGTTGGTCAGCTAAAGTCCAGACCTGCCTATGTAGTGTATTTATTAGGATTATTAGTGGGACAAAAACACAAATACTGTGGGGAAGGATTTACGTGTTTTTGAACGATTTTGCTTTAACAAATGAACATCTAAAACACGTACCATTTAAAGGTGAATAGGGGCGGAGAATTGATAAATAAATTAAATTCGATTTTCCCGTTTATTTATAGCCTGAATTCCATTCGAACTTAGTCCCGCCCCACAAGGTTTGAGGTATCGGGAAGTTGGGTCTGGCATTACTCCATAGTAACGCGAGTATGCTCGCTTTGTATCAGGCGGGCCAATCTAAATTGTCAGGGCGGGCTTTTTATCACGATGATGGACAGATGATCAACAGTAACGCAATCAACCCGCGTGACCAAAGCGCCGCTTGGGTGACAACAAATAAACAATGGCCGCTGAGAGAGCTGGAGGTGTGTGTAGATTCTTGCTATTAGGTCTGTTCACAGAAGATATGCGACAGCAAATTAATTTTAAAAGAGGAACAGAGAAACAGCTGATCAAGGCTCATCTTCTTTCTTATTCTAGGCGCGCAACTGCACTCTTTTGATTTTTGTTGACAACAACTATGCCTCGCGTTAACATACGTCACACACTCTGTTGCTCTTATTGGTTGTAGGTCTATCCAATTCGAGTGCAGAGGCATTTTTTTCCTGGTTGGCTTTAGAAACAGCCCCATAATCCACAGCTCATATGGAGTTGGCATCAGACTCATTCTTCTGACTAGAATTGGAGTCGGGACTCACGCCAGGCTAGTTTATTAATATGGCGCCAATTCACAACACATGTCAACTCAAGGCGCACTTTACAGAGGCGATTCAACCAGATTATACAGTCAGATTGATTCAAAGTTTTTCTATCTAAGGAGGAAAACCAGTTGATTTCATGCGACTCAGTGACTCTTCAGCAATCCCTCACACTAAGCATGCTTGTAAGCTTACAGTGGGAGAGGAAAACTCCCTTTTAACAGGAAGAAACCTCCAGGGGAACCAGGCTCAGTGTAAGCCGACCATCTGCTGAGGCCCACTGGGGTTCAAGGAGACAGAAGCAGAGATACAAAAAGGTAACTGTAAACCAGCTCGCGAGGCGAGCTCCCGGCCCAGGAAACACGCAGGCAGACAAGCCCCTAGCCAGCTCCCATGTCAGAGGATGAAGAGAGCACGTCCAGTTAGTCACAGTCAGAGAAACAGGACTACACTGAAAAAAAAATGCCAAAGCTCCAGCATCTAGGAACAAAGGTGTTGATGGCAGCAGCACAGCTGGATATTTCTCTCCAGGATGGAGTCACAGCCAAACAGGAACAGACCAGATGAAGCTACTATGAGAAAAAAGCAGAGAGAGCAGAACGTTAGAGATTGAACTAACAGATTCTGCAGGAGTGGGAGAATAGAGAGATAGAATATGAAGCAGAATGATGAAAAGATGTCCCCATGTCCTCCAGCAGTCTAAGCCTATAGCAGCACATTGCTGGTGAAGATTCTCAGTCATTCAGGTCATAGTCATTCCAAAAAAAGGGAAAAAAAAACAAATCACTGGACTTTGTTTTCCAAGTTTGAAGACTTTTCGCTAAGGTAAGACATTTTGGTTCAATTTGAAATTTTTTTAAGCCATAGCAAGGCTTTTGTTCTGGCCACTCTATAAGCCTGGAACTCAACACTACTCCAGAAATTTTTAATTGGGAAAGTTTCTGGATGGGAAGCGAAACGTCTTCAAACTTGGAAAACAAAGCCCAGTGGTTATTTTTTAACTGTTTTTGGAAACTTATAGCAGCACAAATGCAGAAAATAGCTCAGGATAACGTGAGTATTTTGGATGAGGTATAAGAAAAGTAGAGCCACAGTGTGGCCAAGGTAAATGCCCATATGCTTCAGCCACCTAAGATAAGTGGACAGAGCCTCCATAATGATCTTAAAAACTAATTTGTTCATCCTGAACTGTTACTGTTGAACTCTTACTGTTAGCAACCTAAAATTATTACTGTTAAAGAATGCCTAGGGGTGTAGTGTTATTACACAGCGTTAATAAATTGAAATTGTAATTATACTTAATTGATTTTAATTACTTGTGCACAAAGTCTTTAAAAAATTGTTTTTTTAAGGCTTCAATGAGAGCTACCCATATCACTTGGAAATACTCTTAATTCATACACAATAAATGGGAAATCCTCTCATTTAAAGAAAATACGAGTATTTCAACAAAAATTTTCTTTTTTTAAGATTGCAGCTTTCAGAGTTGACTTAAAAAAGTTATTTATTTTTATTCTTGAGCTATTAAATCAAAGTAAATAGAAAAGATTTTTCAACAAAGAGTGTATCAGCCAATATGAGGTCACAATAAAGACAAATTATTCATTTTGACAATTCTCTACGCTGCAAACCTGTTCTAAAAGTAACAACACATTTCTTAAAATATATGTATTTTCTCTTATCTTTTGCAGGTTAATAAGAGGAGTAGACGTTTTTATTATTATTATTATTTATTTTAACCCTAAATCATCCTAAATCAACCTAATTCATCATTGGCAAATCAATGGAAAATGCACTTATTTCAAGAAAATCGACTTAATTAGATTCAGTTTTGCAGTATTTTATTTAATAAACATAAAAACTGAAAATTAACTTTTAAATATTTTTCACTAATCACTGAGAAACATAGTAGCCGTGAACTTTTTTAATACCCCAACAATGATCTGTTGCCATAAACTGACAGGTAAAGCCTAATCTGAGATTGTCCCACCGAAGCATTAAAACCAAGATAACCAGATTTTGTGTATAATCCTGTACTGAACAGGTTCCTGTTCTCCCAGAATGGATGAAAAATGACTTATGATACGTTTTCAGTAAATGTGTTTTACCCAGCTGTTTTTCTGGACGGAAATTCATTTATTCAACATAAAATTCAGGAATATTTGAAAGCCTTATGTTGTAAACTACATAAATATGTGCATCACCTTTAAGATCATACCTTCTAATTGTTTGGTGAAAAGGACCTGCACCAGGAGCCAGAAGAAGAGAATGACCATGATTCCTTCAATCATACCCTTGCAGCAGAAGAGCAGGACAGATTGCCACAGAGGTTGGCCTGGGTACTCTTCATCGTGATAAGGCATGGTACCAAAAATATGCATCACATAGGTCAGAGCCTGCTTAAAAAAAACATCCAGTCCAAAGATCATATCAAAAAGCTCATGTTTTCAAAATGATTCTTGGCTCTCAGCCCTAAAAAGTACCTGACAGGAATTAGTCACTTTTAGAGGATGAAGTAAATCCATTTTTTAGAACAATAAAGGCACAAAAAACAGGGGAAAAAAATCTTAAAAATCAAATTCCTGTAAAAAGGAGGCAGGATTTCTACTACTATTTACAATCTGCATTCTAATTTAACTGTTTGAACTAAATATTTACCCTAAAACTTCACATATTCCCAGTCTTCATCCCAGGAAAGCACTGCTCTCATTTGTTGAGTGACTTGACGAGAATTACTCCTCCCTGGTGGGTGGGGATTTTCCAGCACATAATACCTCTTTAACATCTCTATTCTGCTGCTGTCCCAGATGCCAGTGAGTTGTCACTATAGGATAACTATCACAGCAGTAAATCCTAAAAACCCATCCCCCACCAACATCCCCTCACCCCATGGGCTCTGACTTCCTGTAGCACCGCCTGCAGAGAGCATGCAGAGAGCAGGAGGATGAAAGAAGTAATGATTTACTAAGACGTCTTTGATACTCCCTCTTCCCCTCGCATGGCATGCAGATTCTTTACCTAATCTCAAAAATCAAGTTTAGAGCCTGATTGAAACTAAGAAAACATTGAAATAAAAAAACAAAACCTTTACAGACATCAGTTGAGATTTCCTCTATTTTTTCAACCCTTTACTAAATTAAAACAAAAACTAAAATACTTCATATAAAAGCATATTGTGAAGTTATTAAAAACTGTGTACCGTTACCATGGCTAAGTGTTTTGCTACCATCAAATTAATCAGCTGTGCTAAGAATAGCCAAATTCAAAGCTTTTGTTTGAAACCACTGGAATGATTCAATTGAAGGTTTCTCCACTGATCTCTATCAGAGGTGTCAAGCAACAAAGTACAAATACTTTGTTACTGTACTTAAGTACACTTTTTAGGTATCTATACTTTACTCTATTACATATTTTTCTTCCTACTTCTGACTTCTACTCATTACATTTTCACACAAGTACCTGTACTTTCTATTCTTTACATTTTTAAAGCAAATGTTACTCGTTACTCTTGGGTTATGCTTAATGTTTATAAATATTTATTTTACGTCATGTGCGCCATCCAATGCAGATCATTGGCGCCATCCACATCTAGTGAAAACTAGTGTAATTGGATGAGTCATATAACGCAAACACTCATTGGTTAGCTAAAGGAAATCATCAGAAGCAAGCAGGTGTTCTTCAAACTGCAAACGCAAATTGTCTATGCCATGCTACAATGTCGGATTCAGAACAAAGATGCTGAAATGTCTGAAAGGTCGGACACAGGCGAGAGCGTATGAGGAGATGGAGACCAACAAGGCCTCCCTCATCCTTGGCCCTTTCTCAAAGCATTTTATGAAATAGTCGAGAAATTAAATTAAGCTTTAAAATTCATATAGTGGCATCTGGCTGTTTCTTCTAAAAGTTACTTTATACTTTTATACTTTAAGTAGTTTTTGGAGCACATACTTTTCACTTTTACTTGAGTAAAGAGGTGATTGATACTTAAACTTTTACCAGAGTGTTTTTTTTTTAAACTGCAGTATCTACACTTCTACTTAAATAACAAATGTGTGTACTTTTGACACCACTGATCTCTATTCACTGGATTGCTGGTAGTATATAGGGCTGAAGTGGAAATAGCGGCGCCATATTTTGTTCTCCCTAGTTAGACCGGTCGCAATGTAAACAATACGTCGCTACAGCATCAAAATCCACGCTGATGTTCTCATTACATTTTAAGGGGAATTAAACTTTTAAAATAAAAGATAAATTCATCAATTTGAGACACTGGCAAAGTTTCATAGCATTAGTAGATGACTTTAACTTACAATATATATCACATTGCAAAAAGTCAATGAAGTCTATAAATCATGTAACATATTATATAAATCCATCACAGCAAAAATTGAGCATAATACAGATGTGCCAAAAGTGCTAAATTGATTATATACATGTATA